>JAMKCH010006385.1:0-32914 GCA_023653785.1 Ophioderma brevispina | reverse complement strand
TTAGTGTTGAACCTTTGAAAATCACAACATTTAGTTCTGTTTAGTGGACTATGGTGAAAAAAAATCTTTAACTCTATACCTGGGAACCTGGGCTAGAAGTAGCCCAGATTTTCTTCAGTGGCTTCATTGTTTTAGCGCAGTGAAGCTGAACCATTGCTAAGCTAGCGAGACATAGGCAATTCTGGCTGGAACCTGGCTTTCTAGACATGTCTCGCCTCTTGCCCGTTTTTTGTACTGTAACCCGATATCGGCTGGTCTGCCCACCAAAAAGTGTGTCACAACTGGCCAATCTTTACCGCTAAAATCCTTGGTGTGCGAGGCCCAGAAATTACCTTGCATGGGTCCAGGTAAAGAATTAAACTTCCCCAGACTAGATAGTGCACACACAAAAATTGCATGAACGAAAAACTGTTGCACTTTTTCGGTGTAGCACACCATATTTTGTATTTAACTTTAGAGCTCCTGCAAGGTCGTGTTATGTGTCGTATGGGTTAAGGTGCATCAAACACCCTCAGGATGAGCCAATTTTTTCTACCTAGTCTTAAAACATTCTATAAGTAATTATCCTCAGCCAAATTTAATTCACTGCAAGCAGTAGAGCTGCCAGCCTGAATTTCCAATATGTATAAGTAGCTACTTATACACTTGCTTGATATCATATATAACACATAGCTACCCTATGCTTTATTTCAATGTATCCCCATCAATCCCATTGAGAGACCCTGACTGAAAAAAGGACACATTATAATCTACCTCCAGTAGAATCCAATTGATCTTGGTAGACAACTGTATCTGGTTCATAGAAATTAGCCTTCTTGCTGTACTTGAATATCAACAGTATAATGATAGCAGCACACACAGCCTGTAGATGGGTAAAGTGTTAATGTATGTGATGTTATTTTCACAGAATATTTTCACAATTTTCAAGTTTGGGGGAAAATGCACAAATTGTTATTTTGTTGAATCTATGTCCAGTATACTGCGACTTTATTACATAAATAGATTTGTTTGTGTTTTTTTTTTTTTTTTAAAGGTGCATTTTGTGATTCCAGCACCTTCTGTTTTATTTATTGTTCACTAGATATCCTTGAGAAAAGCTTATTCACGAAGTTTGAGTTGATCCCAATCTTGGGGTTTTGTGTTATGAGCAATTACTTGTTTCCCAAGGTCCCATAGGCTACTGTGCTGTAATTTCTGTCCGTTTACAGACAGAAAATACAAAATTGCTAATTTCCAACAGATACGACCGAATTTGCACGTAAGAATAGGTACACAGGGATTATAAGTAAACGTTAGATGATATAAAATCTCAACTTTTTTAGGTAAGTTTGGGGGATTCGAGGTTTTTGGATCACAAAATGCCCCTTTACAAACAATGCGTGTGTCCATTTCACCATTTCATAATTTCAAAATAATGTCACTGTGTAACGTACATACGATTTTTCAAGTTTGGGAAAACTACACATTTTATTTGTGGAATCTATGTCCCAGTACACTGTGGCTTATCACATACTAGATTTTTATATTTGTTGTTTGTTTAACATTCTTGTGTCCATTTCATAATTCATAAAAAATAAAAATCTTTCTAAAAAAATATGACTGTGTACTGTACATACTTAGCTTGGTTCATTAATAACATGATCAAGAATGATGTCAGCATAGACATTAGCCATGATTGGGATTTGTCATGCCCCCACATTAGACTGTGTACTGATCACAAAGAACGCCGACAAAAGGATGGATACGAATACCAAGTCCATGCTATGTACTTCATAATAGGGGTCCCTGCAACGATCGTTTAAAACGCGTATTGTGCCCGTTTTATTTGGAAATATCGCCAGATCTCCTTTCCTTCATGAGACATCTGAACACTTTTAAAAGTACCACCAGAATCAATTGACAGGCAAAATGATAAGGTGCTTATAGCCCCAGTGTAGATTTCCTGAAATTTATTTAAAATGGACCGAGACGCGCAATCTTTCCGTTTGGTATTCCTCTGCTTCATCGTCCTGTTCGGTAGAACATTGCATTTGTAATCATGTAGAGAAACAAGAAAGTCCGCAGGACACACAGACAGATCTGCACACGGGAGAAACACTTACGGGCGTGGCCGTGTGAAGACGACACCCAAGATTGTCATCACAATTTTCCACGGAGGATGCGGAGAAATCCCCCTGATCTGGCAAGCATCCTCTTCACATGTGCTGTGTTTCAGGGAGCGGAATCATTTTTTTGCTTCGCCTTTGTCTCTCTCGCTAGCCAATCGCTTGCAAAAAAGGCCCACCTGTGTACACAAGTCAAAAATGGAATAAAAAATTACGTTTAAAGAGACCAAATAATGAAAACTGTGAATGCAGAGGAACCTAATGTGGTCAGAGAAACCTTACTGTGGCCAGGTAACGTATACCTACTCCCATTGGAAATGTGTATGCCCCACCCACAAAGACGCATGCGCGCGCACACACATTACACACAACTCTTGTATCATCTGTACTTTCAGTGTTGCTGGAACCAGCAATCCCCCTCATAAAGGCAAACATGAATAAAGTGCATTGTTATACTCCCCAAGGCAAATGAAATCTTTCACACCATTGTTCTGATGGTACATAAAAATTGCAAACACACACACATACACACACGCTCATAATTCATACACAGTCGTGAAAACTTCCAACTGTTGACATCAACCTTCAAATTTATGAAAACAAACTGTCACAAACCTATTTAATGTTAGCATTTCATGACAAAAAAGACCTAAAATGTGTGAATATTTCAAGCTTAAAAAAATTCTTTTTTTTTTTTTAAAAATGTATATAAACAATTTCATCAGAAAAAAAACCTGCACAAAATGGTATTAAACTTAAAGCGACTCAGAGATTATCACAATCATATATCTCTGTGTGTATATGTTAAGATGAACGTTCGAGATTATTTTTTTGTTTTGATGCGTAAACCTCAAGGTGTGTATAGCAGTATAGGAAACTGGTAAGATTGAAATTTGGAAATTGATACATAGATGTGATTTTCTATATGAAGGACATTGATTTGAGCCTAGCTATTTCACACACACAGCTATTATCAAGTGGACCTTTATGGACATGCAAAACATGATAGGTCCTGAAAATTGATGGCATCATCCCCGGGAAATTCTTAGTCATCCTTTTAAAAAAGCTAACCAAATCCTTCTTCTTCTCTCCTGTTTGCAGATCTGATATACAGCACCCAGTCCAGAATACCGGAGGCCAAGCCTGCCTCAACCAGTGTTTTATCATGCCATATAAGAACACTCTGCAGTTGACCAATAGATCGTGTAACCTTCAGTACATAGTGATTCAATGAGCCATCATCAAGGTGCTGTTGATAGTAAAATGCAATGTTAGTCCAGGGCACGTGATTTAACTTTGCTAATTGGCCATTTTATGAGGGGCGGGACGCTCCTCATATTGCTTTCGCGGTCGTCGTGCGATTTGTCTTATATAGTGTAGCATTTTGTTTACTTACTTATTTGTTTAGGTTCGACCCACGCAAATTGCCTGGACTTTGTAGGGATGATCGAAACGGGATGTAGAAGGAGAAGGTATTGATTTGAATCAATATGCAATAAATCGGAAACTGAAAAAACTATTCAAACATCGAATTCTTATGTGATTTTTGAGAGATCTTTGTTGCAGAGAAAGTGGTTTTTTGAGAAGGAAGAAATCTGCGTAAGTTTGTTTGAGCTCAGAGTGTTACCCGCTATTTCCGAGATGGTTTTCAACCACTTCAAGTGGCTAGAGCTCCTGTTCTCGGCTTTTCGTTACTTTGGTGTCAGGGCAATGGGGTATTTTTTTAATTAGTGAAATGGCTGAGGCAATCTACGCATACTTTTTAGGTTTTGACTTATTCCACTAACTGTTGGTAAATATATTAATATAAACATGATATTTTTGTTAGCGGTCACCTTGACCCAGGCCAACCACCTCAAAACTACGGATCCAAACTCCTGATAACTAAACAATACACTGTGAACTTGATTACAACTTTTAAAACAAAGTATTTATTTATTGGGTGTTTATCACAATCTCATTCAAACATCGATTAGGTACAATAATCAAAGATTTTATCTATAAAAAAGTTGTTAATTTATTGAATGAAAGTACTTACCCCTGGTGTGTGCCGCGACGCGGGCTGGCAGCGAGATTTCACTTCAGCAATGCCGAACTTCAAAGAGTCCTGGCAATATTCCAGCGTAACCTGAACTATTTCCATAGGGGACGTGGTCCACGGACGACTTTCCTTACTGGAATAAACTAGCTCCTAATGACTCCGAAGCTCGGAGGTCGACTAAATTAAAGTCCAAAAGTGCTGTAGCTTGTTTACCCTTGGATAACTCAGAGGCCACGAAAGTCCGGAACCGAACACGGCTACACCATCGGACGTAAACTGTTGGAGCTGAGACTACTATGACAATGTCCATCCACATTGGGAGATTAATACTAACTGTGAGTACTGTCACGTCACTGGAAACCTGCTAATAACTTGGAGCAAGATGTTATGAACTCTCCTGGATATGATGTTGCGATACTTACTCCTCTCATCTTCTTCACCAGGGCTTATATAATCCTCTCAAACACACTAGAATGATCTGGGTCCGCTCTATATTAGGTCAATGTGCTAAATATAGTCATTATTTCATGATTCTGGATTCAGCTCCAATGTTCCCATATTAGAATGTTCATAGCAATCACCCCACACAGCACTGGGCTGTAGATACAGTAGGGGCGCCATCTATACCAGACAACACATCAACTTGAGTAGGCTAGTCTGATCTCCTATTCTCAAGTAACCTCCAGAACATTCTCCGCGGTTCTCTCGAATTCTAATTGCTTTGCACTTACCAGCTATGCACACAAACAGTATTTTTTATATCATGTTTACTTAGACTATTTTATAATATTTATGTGGCTAATTATTACTTATCTTACCAAAATAAATACATCATTGTTTCATTCTTTGGGGCTGTAAACACCCTCCCCCTTAAGAAAGTTTGATTGAAACAACTTTCGTACCTTTATTAAGGCTCTTATGTGTTTAAACTTCATATACATCACTTATTCCCACAATGTTACACTTCCCCTTTTTAAAGCTTTAATACTTGTTTTCTGATTAACTACACAATTCTGGATAAGGCATCCGCCATCACATTATCTTTGCCTTTGATGTGTCCGATGTCTAGGTTGTACTCTTGCAGTTCAAACTCACCTCTAGCCTATGATTCTTGTTTTCCATCCTGTGAAGTGAGGGGGTTGTATCTGTGAAGACAAGCACAGGGTGCACTGTGGTGCCCAATACACATCAAAATGCCCTACTGCCAAATCAGAGCAAGACACTCCTTCTCAATAGTGAGTAATTTCTTTCTTTGGTGCTTGTTAAACTTCTTAGAAATACGAACTAGGGGTGTCTATTCCGTATTCCTCCTTCTTGCATAAGAACTCCACCACACCCTGTGTCACTGGCATCTATGGCCAACTTGAATTGGTGTTCTGAAGTCCTGGTGCAATAAACTGGTTCACTAAGCATAGCTTTGGTTTTCTGGAAACTAATTTCACATACCTGTGACCAAACAAATTGACATTTTTGGCTAGCAAAATTTGTCAAAGGACTGCCAATATCCGAAAAGTTTGGACCACCAGCTTCCTGTAATATCCAGCCATACCTAAGATCTCTGAAGTTCTTTCCTGGTACTAGGTGTGGGGACTTCTCAATTGCTTTCAAACTTTAGCCTTACAGGCTTGACCTTGCCTTGACCTACCACATGGTCCTCAATATGGACTTGGCATGGCAAAACTCACTCTTGACTAAATTGACTTTCAGTTTGTTTTCTGACACACTTCTTAAACAAGCGATGGAGCTGCCCAATGTGTTGTTCCCAGATTGACTGTACCATCCAATATCAACAGACCTTCACAGCCTTCCATGTCAGCAACTATATGATTTACCATTCTTTGAAGGTTTGCCTGTGCGTTTTTCATACCGACGTCATAACCCGATACTGAAAAAAGCCCATGGCGTGCAAAATGCCGAAATTTCTTTCCCACGTTCAGTATGGGAACCTGCAATACCCCTTCAAAAGGTTAAACTTGCTGACTACTTTTGAATTGCCAATTTTGTCAATGCAATCATCAATATGAGGTAATTGGAAATGAATCAGTCTTTTAACATTGATTTACCCTTCTAAGTCTGCCCTGTCACAAACCAAGGGAACATCAGTTTTGGAACCAAAATACATGGGGCTCCATTTCACTTGGCTTGCTTCCATTATTGTGTTTGCAACATGTACTCTATCTTTTGTTGAGATGTTCTTTCTTCATAGGATTTACTCTGTAAGGGCGCTGTTTTATTGGTGCACAATCACCCACATCAACATCATGATAAGCAGCAGTGGTTCTAATAGGGACACTCAGGAAAAATATCCCTCAAATTCATGAATCAAAACGTGCCTGATTTCACACACTGTTGATTTTCTGCAAGATGGCCTAGTTTTGTATCAATCTTTGGAGCACATCTGAATTTTGGCAATTTGATTGGATAGTCAATGCTGCTGTCATCATTGTTTGCATTATTACAACTCAGACTCATGATTTCACATGTGCCCTTTCATCAGCAAGACTTACAGAGCACACTGGTTTTGCAGTGCCATCATCTCTACCTACATTACTCTTTCAATTCAACCCATATTTACATGGCACAATTGCCAACTCGTACGCCTATCTGGCGTTTTTTCTATGTAGTCAACTTCATGTACTTGTGACTCTACTGTAAAGGGACCATGGTATCTGGCCTGAGTGGGTGTCCAGGATTGAAAAAGACTAATACTTGATCTTCCTGGCCTAAAGACCATACTCTTGGCATCTGGGGTCATACCACTTCTTCATTTTGGCCTGGGCTTGCTTCAAATTCCCCCTGGCAATTCATATTTGACCTATTGAGCCTATACTTGCATTTGGAAACTAGTCCAACGGTTGGTGTCAGTGTCATCAATTCAGCCATTTCTTTCTTCTCCTTTAGAGTTTTCAAGGGGCCGCGCACTGTTCGCCCAAAAACTAACCCAAAGGGACTGAACCTAGGGTTTTCCTGAACTGCTTCCCTTGGCAGCAAACAATGACAAGTGAACTCCCTCGTCCCAGTCCTTCTCAAATTCCAAACAGTAAGTCCTAATCATATCTTTCTTCTATTTTGATGGAATCTCTCTATAAAGCTCCTTGGGACTCTGCATGGTAGGCACTGCACAAATACTGTTTCTTACTAAATCCCTAACTCATTACATCAATGCTTGCTGAAAATAGGCCAGATGTAAATTTGACCCCTGATCTGACTGAATTGACTTATGTTAGGCCTACAAAGTGAAGAAACTTGGTCAAGCCTTCACTACAGTTTTAGCCTTAATGTTTTTCCTCAAGGGTATGGCTACAGGAACCTAGTATAGGCACACATGATAGTAATTAGGTACTGATTACCTGACCCGACTTAGTCCTAGGAGAGGTCCTACACAGTCAACTAGGACCCTACTAATGGCTCTCCGAATGCCGGTATCGGTTTCAGAGGAAGCGGGCGGGATTTTCTGATTAGGCTTTTGCCAACGACTTGACAAGTATGACAAGATTTACAGTATTCAGAACATCCTTACGAAGTGTAGGCCACCAAAAGTGGTTCAAAATCCTATCATGGGTCTCTGACTCCTAAATGTCCTGCCATAGACTATCAGGGGCAATGCTGATGACCTCCCTATGATACACTTTTGGGACAACACTGAATGAACAACTTTCCACTCATCACTTGCCGGAGCATCAGGTGTCCTCCATTTCCTCATCCGCACACCATTGTGTTTGTAAAAACACACAGGAACGTCCCTCAGACTCCTGCAGGGGTAACTGCCCTTTGAACTAGATTCTTGAGTGCATGATCATTCCACCTGTTCATTCAAGAACTAACATTGTTATGACTCAAGGGATCATCTCATTATCCCCACTATGCGCCTGATCCGGCCTGCTTCTTGTTTTTGAGAACCTATCTCCCCTGAAGAGGGAAGTTGACCTGGTTCATCTAATTTTGTCATGACGTGTCCTCTAAATCCAAATTTGGGACAAGGTCTTACTCCTTCCTATCACTATTTGCTTCAGGCATGGCCTTTGCTAGCCATACTCCTAGTAACGGCAAAGGCTGGATAACGCACTACTCTTATCATCGACTATCTATTCTGTGCAGATTGTGGGTACAATTGGTTCAGGATGTCCTTGTCCCGCCTCCAAAATCATTTCCTAATAACATTGAAACACCTTTGACTGAAGTTCAGGCCTACTCCCAACATTACTGTACCTTGAGACAAATCACTCAATTCACCTTGTGAAGAGGTGACACTAATAATATCCATACCTATACCTTGGATCAAAGCATTCTCAACTGTTGCCCTAACTTCACTAAAGGGCAAGACCCCTCCAAAATTCCTGACTGGGCACAACATGTTATCACGCATGATCTTATAGGTTTTGGAACAACTTTGGTCACCATCAAGGCGAACTTGACCCTCCAAAACAAATGGTTCAATTCAAAGTCTTCCTAACTTTCTCACTCAGACTCACATCTTTCTGTTTAAAAATAGCCTGGGACTACCTTGTGGAAGGGACACAGAGCACAGACCTGTGGGAGCAGACTCGCTTCATGGCCATCTGCTTTCCCCATGCACTTCCAACAGTTTGTCCATAATATGACCTAATTCTGCAATATGTGCAAGTTTACATCTGACTTAAAACCATTCCCTGACTTTGGTTTGGCACTATGACCCTTATTCCCCTGACTGGAGGAACCTGACTGACTGTTTTCCCTCTTTAATAGTAACCATTACTTTGGAATGATCAACTTTGGTAAGGCCTATTTGAATTAAAAACTCTTGTAATCTGACTTGACTATTAGGTCCCACCTGTACTATTGCTGGAACTCACTTATGTGTTGAAGCGTAATCATCTTCTATTGTTGCTGCATTTTTCAAATCTTTGATATCGCGTTCATCCAATGAGTTTTTATGTCGGCATTAATGCACTGTCTTGTTGAACTCTCAATTAAAAACCAACTGCCTAAGTTGAATGAAGTCTTGTTTCACACTCCTTGAAGTGAGTCCAACCTATCGTAAAACTTTGTTCCTGAAACTCTAGCAAAAACTCCACAGAGTGGTTTTTTGATCTTGCAAGTTTTTTCGACACTCCGAAATTTTGCCTATACGCCTCATGCACTAACTCATATGCCTTAATAATAACTGCTTTACTCCTTCATAATCCCGCAACTGATCAATGGATAGGATGAGGAGATCTCTCTCTCTAGCTTTTCCCAATAAACCCGTCTGAGCAATGTTGTCCATTGCTCTTTAGGCCACTTCCTGCTTTCGGCAATTCTCCTCGAAGTGAAAAACTTGTCAACTTCTGTTTCCCAAAGTTTTGGACCAATTTGATATTTCTGGTGGCAACAAAAACCTGAATTGTGAGGGAGCCTGATGTGCCCTTTTTCTAACTTTTCTTGTTCTAATTTTGTTTTGCTTCAATTTCTGCAACTAACTTTCATTCTTTCCCCATTTGTAACCTATCTTCTTTTTTCTTTTGTTCCATTTGTAATTTGGCATCTATTTCCTGCTGTTTTTAGTGGCTTTTCTAATTCAAGTTTCCCCTTCTCTAATTGTAATTTGTCTTGCCTTGTCCTTTTCCTTCCTCCTTTTCTAACTTTTGCGTTCTAAAACCAACTTAATCTTGTCTGTCTTTTTCTTCCTTTTCTAACTTACCTGTCTTTCTTTCTCTTGCATTTGTAATTTGGCCCTTTCTATTTTGCCTTTGCATTTCCAACTGTTTTCAATTTTCAAAGCACTATCTGACACTTCCTGAATTTCCACTAAACTTTCCAAACATCCCTCATCTAAACAATCTTCTTCCACATATGGTTTCAACTGAATATTTTATTACTGTTTCCTTCCTCATGGAATGCCTAACTCCACTCCATAATACTTGCCAAATCCAGTAAGTCCCGGCTTTTTGAGAACATCAAACTTCTCCCACGTAACATCTTTCTTATACACACTCCTCTACGTGCGTTTAACGCCATCCGTGTATCACACACTTCTGTTCCAAATACAATATTACAGCACAGATATCAAAGTTAAACAACAATCAAATTTTTCAAATTTTAACTGTTTTTTTACAGTGTATTTCCCCGACACAGCCCTCCATTTTGTTACGGTCACCTTGACCAAGCCAAAACCACCTCAAAACTACGATTCAAACTCCTGATAACGAGACAATACACTGTGAACTTGATTACAAAATTTTAAAACAAGTATTATTTAATTGTGTGTTTTAAATCATTCTCCTTCAAACATCGATTAGGTATCAAATAACAAAGATTTATCTATAATAAGTTGTTTTAAATTTATGAACTACTAAACTTACTACCTGGTGTTTGCCGCGACGCTGGCTGCAGCGAGATTACAATTCAGATGCCGAACTTGCAAAGTCCGGCTAATTACAGCTTAAAACTTAACACTATTTCCAATAGTGGGGGGACGTGTCCACGGACGGACTTGTGGGCCTTACTATACTGAAGAAACTAGCTCCTAAATAACCTCCCGAACTCGAGGTCGCCTAAAATATCAAGTCCAAAAGTGCTGTAAGCTGGTTATCCTTGGGATAACTTCAGAGGGCCAACGAATACGGAAACCGAACACGGCTACACAATCGGACGAAAACTGTTTGAGCTGTGAGACTACGAATGAACAATGTCCACTATATGGGAGATTACTACTAGACTGTGAATTACTGTCACTGTCACTGGAAATCTGCTAATACTTGGAGTCAGATTGTTATGAAAACTCTCCTTGGAGTAATGATGTTTCGCGATACCTCTCTCTCTTCTCTCACCAGGGCTTTTATTTATCCTCTCAAACAACACTAGAAGGATCTGGTCCCTCTATATGAGTCATGTGCTAATATACCATTATGTCATGGGGGGGAAAAAAAAAAAATTCTGTGATTCAGCCAATTTCCCCATATTAGAATTTCAATAAGCATCACCCCCACACCAGCACTGTGCCTTAGATCAGTAGGGCGCCATCTATAGCCCAGACCACTCACCTTGAGTTAGACTAGTCTGATCTCCTAGTCTCAACTAACCTCCAGAACATTCTCCGCGGTTCTCTTGATTCTAATTGCGTGCATCAACCAGCTTGCACAACACCAAACAGGTATATTTTTATATCATTTACTCTGAACTAATTTATAATATTTAATGTGCTAATTTATGACTTAATCTACTCACAATGAAATAAATCATTGTTTCATTCTGGGGCTGTACAATAATATCAGGAATATTTGATATTGTAATGGATAATTACGTAGATGTAATTTTGGAGAAACATCTTTTGCTTGGGGTGTCGCCGTTGCCCCCCCGAAAGCTAAATGGAAAAATCGCACACCTTCATAGCTTCGTTGCGAGATGTCCAATGGAAGATCGAGTAATCCAATATCCCACAATACATGTGTCAAATTGTGCATAACGCTGGATAGTTTTAAAGCTTTAACTTCATTATCTGACATGATGAGTCTTAAAATACCTCATCTACTGTGTTATGGTATAGGTGAAATCGATCGCATGATCTAACCTCCAATATCATCCCTCATTTAAGGGCACTTAAAGCCACACAAAAGGGGGCTTCGTGCTAGTTTGTTTTATTGCATGCATGATCTAATTGACAATGTTTAGGTCTACGTGCTAACTAATAGAAAACAATAAATAATTTGTTTTGTTTTGCTGTGGACAACGTTTAGTTTTAAACAACCAAGAAAATTTGAAATGAGAAGAATTAGCCCAATTTGATACTTAAACATGACATTAGCCTATTTGTTAAGTATTTGGATTACCATGTACGTGTAGATTGAAAGTAGTGAGCTGAGAATTACAAAGTACTAACTGATATTTTGGTCATTTTGAGATATGGGCCTTTTAAGTTCACAAAAACCGTTTGTTTTGCGTCAGTAAAATGGCGAAAATAATCAATTTCCCACCACCCTATTTTTCATACTTTATCAACCTTATTATGTCAGTGACTTCATATTGTGAATATTGGTACTCAATTTGAATACCAAAGAAATGGTAACACTACTATCTCGTGGTACCTAATATAGAGGAATTAGAAGCCGCATTAAGAAAAAATCGGGGGGGGGGGGGGGGGGGGGGCCGTTCGGGAACTAGCGAGGGTGGGCGCCCGTGTGTGTATGCGTGTTGCGAATTTAGTATTTGGGTTGTATGTGTCCCGTTTTGTGTGTGTAAATGAATGTGCATTGAATACTTTACTTGATATATTTTTGGGTTTTATCACTGTCATTCTAAATTTTTTTTAATAATAGTAATTTTCACATATTTAAAAAGAAATTTATGCACTTCTAATATTTAAAGCCACTCGCATTTCAATGATTTCCTGTTTTGAACCTGATTAATTTTCACTGTACTTTCATTATTTACAAATTATTTATCCAATATTGTTTTTGCGGTATTCTATGATGAACAAATAAAGAGATGATTGATTGATTAAAGCCAACTCCAGTTAATTATTTCCTTTTTTTAAACCTGATTTAATTTGTTCACTGACTTCATGATTACATAAGTAGTTAGCAGTTGTTTTTGCCGTATTCTATGAGAACAATAAAGAATGATTGATGGATAATTAATTCCATGTAACAAACGAATGGGGAAATATATAGTCCGGAAAAGGGCACCACAAAACGCTAAAAAAGTAATCCAGCACCCAATTATTGTATTATATAATTAATTTGGTCGTATTCTTCTAAAGGACGATTCAGTGATTTGATCAATCAGAAAATCGAAAAAAAAAATCATCAACAATCTGGTAATTTCCCATGGCTGTGACAATTCAGGTGTCCTAACATACCCTGCCATGTGATAAAAGACCGAAAGCAACGTAATAAGGCCCAACATTTTGATGATTTAAGTCATTCTTGTCATGACTGTCCGACGAGCACGGACATTACTATATACAACACGTAACTGAAATGGAGATTCGTATCTTGGAAACCCTGCTTTTTCTTAATTTTTAAAAAAAAAAAAATCAGTTGGAAAATATAATTTACCTGAGAATTGTACAGACTTACTCTTTCACTTTAAGCTTTTCTGCGAATTTCAAATATTTTTGACTATTTCGTATGATCAAACTGATAGTGCTTTAACTCATAAAAGCATTTGTTTAAACTGTATAGTTCATCACTAGTGGAGAAAGCGGCAAAATGGCTACTTCTCATTCCAAAAAAAAATTGCACTCCCTAATTTCTAAAAAAACGATCAATATTTTTTTTTTTCTTTCAACTAATAGTAATGTTTCTTAGCGCAATATTATATTGCCTGTGCAGAGTTTTGCCGATTATTATTCCAATGGGAAATGTAATTTTTTTTGGATTACTGCTCCAGAGCCCCCCCCCCCCACACACACACTATGTGTGTAAAAACACGTTATCCATTTGAGTGGTTAAGCAATGTAAACTATAGAAGTACCGTAAAATGTACTTTCTTTGTCGTCGTTTATCTTGTAATTGTGTAAATTTTACATATTATCCTCAGCTTCATTCTATCTATCTACTACCAACTAAATAGGCCTAGCGTACTAATAAGTATAATTTATATTTAAAAGATGGTTCTAGATTATCGGCAGCTTTGCTATGGTTGGTGTGGTCATCATTGCTTTTTTATCCCTACATATTCCCAAGCCCTTTAATAACTCACCGAATACCCACACATTTTCAAGAGTTTTAATTAAATTTTCTTTTAGAGTATACTGGTAATATTTACCTATTTTTGTTGGCAGAATGCCAGTATAATGTTGTAAATTTATAATATCTTTAATAGTTACTGTGTCCCGAGACACCGTTTGAAGTACAATTCAGTTAATAAGGTCTCTTTTGGTACACTTTTGCCTCAAAAGCTTCAATTTTAGCAATTTCGGCGCCAAATCCGGCAAATTTCACAAAATTTCAGTTCCTAAGACCCTACCTTTGAGACACAAGTTCCCAAGCAACACCCATTTCGGAACTCGGGAGCCCGCACATCCCTACCTGAAAAAAATTAAGAGCCCTCCTACCGGCGCAATCGTTCCCCTGCATTTACTGTCATTACCAAAAGGCCCCCCCCCTTCCGTCGCCAAGACCCCGAATAAGGTTCCGAAAGAAACCAAACCAACCCCAAACCCCTCCGGAAAAGCGAAAGCCGAGAACCGCGAAATTCTAGTTAGTCCTCTCATTTTATAAGAGAAGAGGTATGTGCCGAGATGTGGATTATTAAAATCCTTTAGAAACTCTATTTGAAAATCAAGATTTTTTCAGATGTCACCAAGCCCTGCCAAGCAGAAATATTTGAGATTCAATGAACTTTTCCAGTTCCACCAGGGTGGGGGGACAGAAAGGGGCGCCCAAGCATTTTCTGAGGGGGCGAATTTGGGGTCCTTCTCCATAGACATGTACACCGGTTAGTTTATTTGATAGGCTGGTGGGTGGGGGATTCTAAGCCACTGCACCTGGTACCTCAAGATGTTCAGATGTCCACAGTGATTAAATGACATACACTTACACTGACTACTCTGAAAAAGATCCAGTTTCAACTTCATTTTTTACAAAAAATGATACTTTCCACTCAATTTGGGCTTTTTTTGAGTAGGCCATGTATATGTCTGCATAACATGTCTCAGGAGGATAAACATTTAGAACTCTGTAGTGTACATTTCAATTCTTTTTCTGCCTCAGACATGTAATTCGGCTACAAACATCTGACTACATACCCCTTATGGGCTGCAAAAATGAGCTGTGATTGTCAATGTTACCGAGTGGCATAATGCATTTACTCATTTGAATCTTAAGTGTGTTCATTTTACTCCGAATCGGATACAGAATAAAATTCTCTGAATGGATGCAATCAATTTCAGAGTTTGTGCAATAATTAATCATGATTAAAGACACTATCAGTGATTTGAAAAATATTTTAAATTTGCAGGAATAGCTTCAAAAGTGAAGGATAAGTCTGTAGAAGTCTCATAAGTTACCTTTCCAGCTGTAGAATGGACAGAAAAGGAAGAAAACGGCAGTGTTCCAGATATACGATTCTCCATTCAATTACGTGTTGTAGTAAGTGTCCGTTCAGACAGTAATGACTAAAATCTCAGATTCTGTCCTTATTAGGTTGCTTCTGGTCTTATCATTTGCAGGGTATGTTGTTAGGATACCTGTACTTGTTGCATACATGCAAAAATCTGATTTTTGATGATTTTTTGATTTGCTGCTTTAGCAAATCACTGATAGTGTCTTTAAGCTATCCTGCCAAATTAATAGATTCTGACTCTTTCGGGTAATCACTGATAGTGCCTTTGAAGACACTATCAGTGATTTATCCGAAAAGAGTCAAAATCTATTAATTTTACAGGAATAGCCCTCAAAAGTGAAGGATAAGTCTGCAGAATTCTCATAAGTTACTTTTTCCAACTGAAAAATTTACAGAAAAGGAAGAAAACGGCAGTGTTCAAAGATGGAATCTCCATTCAATACTTGTGGAGTAATGGTCCGAACAACCAAGTTGATGACTCAAAATTTCTGATTTTGTCCTTATTAGGTTGCTTCTGGTCTTATCATTTGCAGGGTATGTTGTTAGGATACCTGTACTTGTTACAAACATACAAAAATCTGATTTTTGATGATTTTTTTTGATTTTCTGATTTAGCAATCACTGATAGTGACTTTAAAATAATAACTTGTTTTTACTATTTCCTTGAGTAAAAGTAACAATAGAAAAAATACCACAAGTGAAAACTTGGAAGATTCCTTTGGCTGGAGCAAATTTGCAAATGAGCTCATAATATGCATAAGCAGTGGTGACAGAGTGCGTGGACATCACTTGCATGAACAACTAACTACCCACATACCAAGTTTGGTCAAATTTGGACATTGAGAACTGCAGAAGTTTCTCCTTTTTTAGTAATGAGCCAATCAGAGCAAATATGCAAATGAGCTTATTAATATGCACAAAAATGATGACATAGTGTGCGGGTATTACTAACATGCACCCACATACTAAGTTTCATCAAAGCTGAGGTTCAATATGGTAAAGCATGCCAGAATCGAAGAACAAACCAGTCAAAACCAAAAAATAATGGAAAACACACAACACAAGACAGACACACACACAATGCAGAAAGAATCTGCTGTCACATATCCCTTAGGGTTTTTCAAGGCAAGGGGGGGATAAAAAAGGGTATGAATTCATGTTTATATGCCCTGCATATGCGTCCCTCTGTTTAACAGTAAATGATGATCCAAGGTGTATTATTTATTGTTTCAACTGCCTCGGACAAATATTTCTACGCCCCTTTACTAAATAACCATTATTGCACAAATTTGAATGTTTTCCTTTCACTCCAATTTAACTTTTTGTTGTCATGCTACTACATGTAACAAAAAAAAAAGTGAAGATATCTACACCACGACTAGAAAATGTGTTTTTCATGGATACTTACTAGAACCCTTGGGTATCCCATAATAGTCTTTGCCCTGTACTTCCATGCTCCCCAACCATGTCAAACCTGACCGTTGATCTGGTACCAGCATTAGTAGCAAAACCAGTATGAACAGATATTGTATAGAAATAGCCATGACCATGTTCATTGTCAATCAAGGGATGGGCGGACCACTGTGAACAAAAACAATATAGCCGTCTATCCTTAAATTTTAAAGCTACCCACAAAATTTGCAAAACAAAAATGTCATGAAATTAAGTTGTTTTAGAGTAAACCTCTTAAAGGACTGAGGGTTCTGTTCTTGTTCAACCTAGTGGCATGCTTCTATTAAGCATCCAGAATTTTTCTAGTGAATTTGTTAGCCAGTAAATAGAGGGTACGTGTGGTCCCATGGATTGAACAACCGACTCATGATCTGAAGGTTGTGGGTTCAAGCCGGTTGCAGCCAAGATGTAGTGCACTTGGTCAAGGCACACTCACTTGCCTGGTTGACCCAAGCAATATTTGCATAACTGTTAAGAGGAATATTACAATCTAAGTGCTGATAGGATTGTGCGCTTGTCCAGCAGCGGCCTAGGTGAAACAACATGATTGTGACAATTTCCTGATGGCAGCATAATAATAAGCGACAGCACTTTGAATCCTCTGGGAAAAGGCACTATACAAATTTTAGTATTCTGTGGTAGATGGGAAGTTTCTATGGAAGCACCCTTTCAAGAAAATACCTAACATTGCTGCCCTTCCATGAGCTTCTCGGCTGAAAGTCATAAGCAAGTCAAGCACAAATTTAAAGCATTGTGGCCATCGTAATAATCATAAAATATGGAATGGAAACTGTGACAATTCAAATGGAGATGAAAAAATATAATTTCGTCGAGTAGACACAACAATTACCGGTTTCCTTCTCCCTTAGCAGGAAAATACAATTCTCTCGAAACACTGTAAGTAAGAAAATATCCCTGCTAAAGCTGCATATTATTACCTTAAGCAAATCTTCTTTGTCTTTCTTTCTCAGCCAGATCAGCATGAGGACATAGAATGCCAGCAAACACAGAACGGTTGTAAACACAGTGTGATTCTCTGCCAGATTGGCATTGGCAAACACATAGCGGAAATCGATCTTGTTAACAGGTACATAAAACGATGATGCAAATGATGTCAGATGGTTACATAAGCATATTGTTTTTGTAAGAGTTGATGCTGCACTAACCTATTATTGAAAACAAAAAGAAAACATTAGTTTTGGTCAAAAATTTGGATGGGTATACATTCCTAATTTTTGATTACAAAGAAGAGTTACCTGCAAGGATGTTATATAAGCTGGATTGCTAAACCTTCTCGTGCAGTGTACCATCTAGGGCATTGACATATTGGCTTTTGTGCGCATTTACAATATTGAAGTTGTATGTGTACTGTGGGTGTTGACTACACGGCCGGTTTCTTACTCACATGGTAGCCTATACGGCAGCTACACCATGTCTACAGCGGCAGCTACTGCACAGTACACACTGGGCTAATTGCGAGGCGGTAGCTGCAAGATAGGTCTTACAAAGTACACAGTTATTAGGTATCCAGTGATGTGGCTACTCTGCTGTACCTACCCCAATGGCTACTCTGCAGTTGCCCACTATGTGGAGAGAAGGTGGATGTTGTGTAGACAGTACCGAAGTAGACACGCAGCTACCACATAGCTACTCCGCGGTTACCACAACGCCATTTTGAGAGTTCTCTGTTTAACATTTTATGAACGTTTTTTAGGGAAATTACGAAATTCAAATCGGGCATCATCAAAACCCCCATATACCCGCACATGTAATACAAAATTGCAACTATATGCCAAAAATATCTAAAAAACAAAATTGGCCATGAGAAATACCGCGCGCTGAGAGCCGGTGTAACCACGTAGCTACTCGACGACGGAGGAGACAGTCGCTGTGTGTACACTATCCATCTATGCGGCAAAAATACACAGATTCCTGGCCGGCGAGTGTAACGTCTAGTGGATAGGTAATCCATGTCTACTCGGTGGTAGCTGTGTGGTAACTACCATGAAGAAATTGGCCGTGTAAATGATTTGGTCTGTAGAGTTGATTAATGAATTTTCTTCAAAATATGCAAATGACCTTGTACTCGAAATGCTGAAAATAAGGTAATGAGATTCAGGGTTGCTGACATTTTGATGCGGAACTGTCCATCCATGATGCAGACAATTCTGAAAATTTGGCTACATCTTACAAGAAGGAAAAATATAAGTGAAACCAAGGAAAGTATCTCCTCTCTGCGAGGTGTATTATGTATTAATAAAATGGATTTTCAACTGTTACAAGTTCATGGAAATGAGTATTGAAAGTGCATCATGGACGGACACTTGCTTATTTTCCACTGTTTTCAATGGGCCAGGCCTAATTATCAAAAGGAACAGGATTAAAAAAATCTTTTTGCATTTTGACATGCAGTATCATCCTATTGAAGATTTACATCCATTTAGAGCCAACTTTAGAGAAGAGAATTTATTCAGATAAAATCTGTGTTATGGACAGCCACTACAAAAGGCAAAAGATGTGTCCATCTATTACAAAAATCATATTTTGGCCTATTTCCTTTCAAAAAATGATGCGCCCGCAGGCGGAGTGCCCATCTCTCTGTCTTTGGCGTTTGGGCCAAATTCCATCATATAATGTTGCTGTGGGGGTTCGCCACTCCCATTTATACTCCTGGGTGGAGAGAGGCAAGCGAGGTAAAGTGCCTTGCCCAAGTGCACAACACATTGGCGACAGTGGGGCTCAAACCCACAACCTTATGTTTATGAGGCGAGCGCTGATCCACTGCACCACATGCCCCATTTCTTTCAAGTAAGTTGGTATTTTAGAAACCTCTGAAATAATGGAGCTCTAAATCACCATGCTGATAGTAGCAAAAATATTACCTATTCTACAAGTCAACAATTTTGTTGGCATTTATGAGATCAGAAAAATGTCCGTCCATGACGCATCTTTGGCTAACGACTCTCAAAAGATAAATGCTGTGTGAGAAATCTGTGTGTGTCTTATATGAAGGGCTAGGGTCAGTGCTTATATAAATTTTGGGAAATTGAAAAATAATACAAGGAAGTTTAGATAGAAAGTAGAAAAGAATACCAAAAACTGGAAACCTACAATTCTATCCTGTCCGTCCATGACATGACTTTAGGCACAATTCTATTTTTAGTAACAAACTCTCGCACCTTGACTGCACTTGGCAGAAATTGACACCTTATTAAATACAAACCCAGCTAATAAAGCCACGGGTTATTTTTATAGGCACTATTTGTATCAAAATTTGAAAAATGTCTGTCCATGAAATGGATTAGGCTCTTTTACCCTATGAAATGTTATGCTTAAATGACATTTAGGTTTGATGTTTTGAGCGATAAAGTGTTTCCACAGTGCTCTATAGAGCTTAACAAAATTACGTTTTCAACTCTCTAATCAAAATGCAGTGAAATATTGGTGCAAAACTTAACAGATGGGTTTGGGGTTCAAGGTCTTTCAATCAAGATTAAAACTTTACATAGTTAAATTGGGTCATCCCCCTTTAAAGGAATTGTATTTACTTGACACCTAGGAACTGCAACACTTATCCGGCAATTTGGTCCATGCTGGATACAATTTACATATCAACTTTTACAATGGGATGTTTATGATGTCGTAAATCAAATATTAGTTACAGCCTGCTCATACTGGATGTAGGCCACTGATGCGTTATATTCTAAGAAATCTCTCTCAACTCCATCCTCAGAGTGCAGCAAACACCAATATATCAACTCACTGACATGGAGCTAAGTAAGTGCCGTACCTTACCATCCTTTGTGCCATCCCAAATCTTGTATCTTTGTCTGCCAGAATACACAAGAGTGCACATAGATTTTAAAGGTAACATTTCACTGGTACAGCTGCCATGGGGGATGTCACTACCAGCTCATTTGATGTCTCATTATCCTGCGTGCATTCCACCACTTTGATCCCCAAGTGCTGTTGGAGGTTCTGACGCATCGCCAAGGTCAAGATCATTGAAAACCCCTGTTGAGTTCCATCGATGGGCAATGAGGCGCAGACCTGATCATAAGCAACGTTTGGAAGGAGGGCGTCTTTTGCGGGAATATACCTGGATGCATACACCATCCTTGAGCGTGCTGCTGATAAGGAATTGAGCTCCTGAAGCACCATACTCTTCAAGATCAAAGGAAACCGGACCATGGCTACGGTCTGTAGGCAGAACCTTCGATCTTGTTGTGATTTTCTACTTTGTCATGCTGAAAACCAATGCAAGTTCCACATCGGCATCAGCAATTGAAATGAGGTTTCCATTCTCTAATCCCGTAATTCTATGGTTTTTTACGGGCGAAATTCCACAGATGCTGGGATAGGGTTCCTGTTCGGTTTATGTCTGGAAGCATTAAAAAGCGAACATTTATAAAGGTTAAAGTTATGGAAAATACCTATCTTTAGAAAACACGCTATAAATTGCATGTGTGTTCTAGATCTCATAACACAGGCATTAGAAGTAGCATATGCAGAATTGTTCCACCACAAAATAAAAGGTTCTGTGGACACAGGCCATGCAATACAGTCATTTCTTGGAAAATGGGGAGCGGAGAGATATGTTTTAAATACAGCAAAGCAACCATTGAAATCAAAAAGCCAATTGTGAAAGACTTAATTGAATCCTTACTTCTTGCGGCCTTCAATCTTACGTCAACAATTTTGTAATTGCAGGGCCCTCTCCCACCAATTATCACAGTCGGGGTGGGCCAGGCTGATCAGAGTCTATCAGAGAAATGAACGTTTATCTTCAGAACTTACTCTGTATTGCTCCTGATGACAATAGGAAAGTGCAAGTGTAGGTTTCAGTGCAACGTCTTTATCCTTTTTTTAAACTGGGTTTATTATTGCGTATCTGACACAGAAATGTTCTCCCACATGCCCAAGGGACAAGACAGCTGAGACGTTATGCTATGACTATACTAAGCAATCGGCAAGGAGTGTAGCATTTTTATGACAATCACTTCCGTCGATTGATTGGAAAAGACACTGCCGATCTTTAAATCGAAAGTCCGCTAAGCATACCCACGCGACTTGACGCAAGCCGTGACTTGAATTCATCTCAATTGCTCCGACGCTTCCAGCGACATTGACGCTGGAGGCGGACTGAGAAAACGCTGACAGAGTTTTTACTAGCGATTTTACAGTCGCACGCTGCGCGGCAAGTATAATGGGCATTAGGGTGTTTTTGCTATACTCCTTGTAGGACTGATTGCAATGTAGATGTCTCTTTAAAGGTGCATTTTGGATCCTGCACCTTCATTTTAGTTTGGTTCACTAGATATCTCACGAAAAGGTTATTTCCAAAATTCAGATGATTTGACCGGTGCGTTTGATGTTATGAGCGACGTTCATATCACGCTGTCACATAGGCCAGGTGTGGCAATTTCTGTGTTTACGGACAGAAAATAGAAATACAAAATGTGAATTTCTTTAGAGTAGATCGAATAGACACATAAGATGTGGCACAACCTATATATGCCAAACAGTTCGATGATATGAAAATCACAATTGGTGAGGTAAGTTCTGGGGGACACGGCTGTGGATCACAAAATGTCCCTAAAGATTAAGGTTACGTTAGAGGAGAAGTAAGTTTCAAGTGGTTTTGCTTTTTTTTTTTGTTTTTTTTAGTTTGTTTGGAAGGTTATAATCTTTGTTTCTGGTTTGATTTTAACTTGTCTTGGAGTAGGTTTTATTGTCAGTTAATGTTAATTCACCTTCAGAGGCATTGAGAACAAGAAATTTTTTTTAAAATCAAGCATTTTGTTAGCAGGGTAACTCATTTCTAAATGACCAACAGGGGAGACTGAATTTGACTCAATCAATCGTAAAGATGCCCAAAATTTGAGCCACTAAATCTATCTGCAACAGAACCAAGAATTAAATTGCTAGACCATGTTCTCCCTGGTATTTAGAATTACAAAATAAAACTTACACATATTCCAATGCTGCCATCTGTAGCAGCCGCTGACAGGAAGTGGGAGATAGTCAACCTCCAGCACACTTTCAGCATCAGCATCTGGCATCTGCAAAAGAGTAAAAGTATGTATATTACAAATTATAACTTGACTTGGAATGTCACTAATTTCTTTATTGTCACAGGAGTCTACGTAAAGCAATATTAGCACATTTTTGAAGACGCGCTCCAATTTCACAATTTTTGAGATTTTTACACGTTGCATTGGTAACAGGGCTAGTAAAATAGCATGTGAATGGTTAACTCGAAAATGGTCTATGTGCACAAACGAAGGAATTTTGTAATTAGAATAATTATTATCGGGTCCCTGAGATAATTAAAAGGCTGCTTGGAAACGGCATTCCACTGTGAAAATAGCCGGGACAAAATAGCGCCATTACGTGGTCTCCGACTCATCCATTAGTGTTTTATTGGTTCAGGCAGTAAGTTCGAGTTATTTTTCTCGAGGTGGCACTATTTCATCATGGACGGATTCCCATTCTAATTACAAAATCGCGGATTGTGATAAATACGCATTTGTTAGCATTCTCGTTCGCAGGTATGGTTCCTAGACAATTACCAACGTAACTGTGTAAAAAATATCAATTTTGAAAATTGGCGACGCTCTTCAAAAAATGTGTCAATATTGCTTTAAATGAAAATTTAAAGCACAGGACACGGTTACGGCCGGATTCGTGAGTGGGGGGCACATGGTTGGAACATAATACACTGCTACACTTCCTTTATTGTTAACTAAAGCACAGAGTACCTAAAATTCACATTACAGAGGTCTCGAAAGAAATGTTACCCCTCCAGAACACAGCACTTTTGCTTCCTTAACCAACCAATTTCTATCCTTGTTTTAGCTTTATATTAAGAGAAAATGTACATTTTTAAATTTGGTGAAAAACAAGAGAAAAGTGAATGCAAACCCTATTTGTCCCCGGTAGCAATTTGATGATTAAATGAGTACATCTCCAACATAAGTAGATCCAATTTGGGGACACATTATCATGAGCTAGATGATTAAACTACCAATCAGACCTTTAGTTAATAATACAAATATTTACACACATTCTTTTTTTTGTTTTTTGTTTTTAAAAGCGAGGCTATTGTCTATGTACATATTTATTAACACATATGCGTTTTCACCATAATGCATTGCAAATTTGTTAGTTTCCCAGGGGCTTTGACTCTTGGGAAAATTTCCTACGAGTTTCCCACAATTATAAGAGTCCAATAAAGCTCGCCTGGAATTGATAACTTGTGATGTGGGTAGTGGTGAGAAAGAAATTTGTAAATCCAATGGGAAGAGTTAAAGAGTTCCTGCAAGATTCCCACCATTCGTGAAACAAGTCCAATCGGCAATCTTGCAAGAATAGGTCTGGAAGGGCCTCTCTCCATGACACATCTATACACTTATCTTCAGGAAGCTGTATCAGTTGGGACTTCAACCTTAAAATTGAACATTATAACAAGTAATAAATACCATTGAATTCTCATTAATACGTCAGAGTTCCTTTGAGGGCCTGCTACGGTATCCTGGTAACAGTTTACATCTGTCCCAGGGCCGAGTGTCGGCGGCTAAACAGTCACCCCAATTGGGTTCTAAGGACTCGATGGGAGGCTAGCTGTTACCCTGGTAGAATGAAAAAGCAGATTACCTACAAGGGGGAAGCTCTCTGGAAGAGCTTATGGCGGCCATCCAGACATGCTGCCTTGAATGGTGGGTGTGGTTGCCCAAAGGCTAGGCCCACCATGAAAAACTGGGATTTACACAGGAATGGGCAACAGCATTATTTTTTTCTTTGCTACCTAAATCCTCACCACAGCAGTATTGCTAAGGGCGAGGTGTATCCGGGCCAACCCTCGTTTTAGTGGGAAAAAAAACGGATTGGAAAACTTTGTGTTTAACTTAACTAACCATTTGATCCAGTAGTCCCCTTCTGTTTGATTCCTTAACTTTGTTCTGTTTCCACTAAAAATCACCATCAGCATTATTCAGATCAGGCCAGCCACAGTATAACATGGTCAGTCAGCAAGAGGTGTAGAATACTTAAAGGGACTCTTCTCCTGGATGTTTTGTTTTCATCATATGTGCCGATAACTTTAGTTCACCGCTTTAGTTTTATTGTGCTTTGTTGCTGTAAACATTGACAAACCAATTATTTAACAAAATATGACTATAGTTAAGGGGGTCACATATGCTTAAGCTAACCTTTATTAAAAATTTATGACCTTTTATGGAGGTGCAGCTGTTTATCACAGTTTAAGCATGTGGTAAGGAAAAAATCTTTTTAACACATAGAGGCACATTACATACTGATGAATGTGAGCGAGTTAAAAGGTATTACTTATTATTATTATTATGACCCTTAATGGAAGGAGTCTTATTTCATCCAGTTAAAAAAAAAAATCCATCCATGTCTATGCAATGTAAATAGACACAGAACACAACACCGTTATGCAGGTCACTTCGCTCACTTGATACATAATCAGAGACGATCTTAATTCATAATTCAGTATGTAACTTTTGAGATGGACCCTAACAGAAACAATACACGATCTGTTTAAAACATGCAAGAGAGAAAAATGTTATTCGCTTCGACTATATTATGAAAAAGATATGCGAAATACATGGGATGGCCTAGTATTGATGGACCTGTTATAAAACTTTTAGGTATAGCGCCAATTTCTAGGAAGGCCACAAAATTTCCTGCAGGATGACACAGATGATGGGGATGACGTCGTAGAGCTAACATGTAGTTTAGGGTCTAAAATCTCTCAACAATAGCACCACATATGACCAGCGATCTTAAGGCACACAGCATGCCTGAACTGCCTCGATAGAGTAGATTACCCAATTATTAGGATCCCTGATGAGGTCACAAGACTAACCCATGGCCAGCCCATATCAAATCTCCAATGGATTGTGTGTCGCCAATTCTGTTATCATGTATATTTGCAATTCATTGTTGTGATTTACACATTTAAAGGAGCTAGGTGCATTTAAACCGTATTTAGTGTACCAATCCTTGGACTTTCTGTCACCGACCCATTTGACACACGTTCTGATACCCTTATATTTGGAAACCTAATCGAATTAACCTGTGTTTAGTCCGAGAAGGGTTTATGAATCATACGTGTTTTCAGCCCACGGGTATCCGCCCTCCGGTGCGGTTACGGCACCTCCCTCCCCTTATGGTCTGGTGGCATGCTCTATGGCTTGCTCGCCATTTCTTTCTACGTTGGGCTGGGTTCCGGGCGGCCTGGGTTTGGGGGCGCGGACTCGGCCGGCCGCCTGTCACCGGAGTTTTGTGATGAGCCAGGATCTGTGTGCGCTACCTGGTTCACGCAGAGGCCACTCAGGCCCGTGACCTCTCGCTCCGGGGGCCCTGGCCCGAATTGATTTTGTGTTCGTGGGCCAAGCGGACGAGCACCCTTTTGCAGAAGTTCCGGGGCTTCCCGGGCGAATTGACACACCGAATTGGTGGTTGTAGGCTGTGGCTCAGGGAAGGTGCACCGTTGGTGAGGCCGGTAGTGCATGAGCGGAGGAAAGTATGGAAGCTAAAAGAAGAAGAGACAAAGAAAGAATGTTGCGCTGCGGAGTTTGGGCAGCTTGGTGGGACTGAGTGTCAGCTTTGGGGGGTGTTTTAAAGAAGGGGTGTTTTAAAGAAGGGTTGTTACTGCATGTGATGAAGTGTGTGGCAAAAAGCCAAAAGTAGGAGAGACAGGAGAGAACCGGGTGGTGGGGAAGGGGGGGGGGAGGGCGGGGGGGGGGGGAGGGGGGGCGTGGGAGAGAAAGGGTGGGGGAGGGGGGGGGGGGGGCGGAGGGAGGGGGTGGAAAGTTGAGGTGAAGGAGGCGAAAGCGAGAAAGAAGGATGCATTTAAGGATATGAGAAAAAACAGAAGGAAAGAAAAAAGTTAGTGATAAGAGGCTAAAGAAGCGAACAAAGAAAGAGGTTGCGAAGGCTATGAAGGAGGAGGCAGCGAAGGGGCTGAGTGAGTTGCGAGAGAATCCAAACAAGGTGTCTAAGATAGTGGAAGGCAATGAAAAAGGATGGAAGAGATGCTGAGGGGGAAGACGTATGAGGAGAAGTGATGGAAAGTTTAACTTCAGTGAGAGAATAGAGGTAGAGTCTGGAAAGGAGAATATGGATGAGAATCATGAATGAGGCGAATGAGTAGGATCAGACGGGAGAGGCTGATGCGGTGGAAGGCAGATTAAGAGGGGCAGCGGGAAGAAGCGGTGAAGGCAATAAGAGAAAGAAAAAGGTAAGCAGCTGGACCTCAGAAGTGAGGCTTGAGATGATTAGGACGAGTGGAGAGAAGGGATTGGTGTGATGATGAGTTGTGTCCGAGAGTGCTGAGATGGAGGAAGGATGCGGGGAGGGAGTGAGTGTGTGGTTCCAATTTTTAAAGGGAAAGGGGGATTTGGCAATGATTTGTGGTGCATATAGGGGTGTGAAGTGTTGGAGCAGGCAATGAAAAAATGGGGGAGAGGTTCTAGAGAATAGTTCGGGGAAGATAGTGGAAGTGGATGAGATGCCATTTGGTTTATGACAGGGAAGGGAACGATAATGCATGTTTATTTTAAGGAGGTTGGCAAGCGGAAATCAAACGCTAAAGGAAAAAAACTGTATAGTGTTTTGTGATGGAGGCGGCAATTTGATCGGTACCGAGGAAAGTGATGGAGTGGGCGATGAGGAATAGAGAGATACCAGAAGTAATAGTTAGAGCAGTGATGAGTTTGTATGAAGGAGCCAAAACAAGAGTTAGAGTGTGGTCTGATTTTTCCGATGAGTTTGAGTGAAGGTGGGTGTGCACCAAGGCTCTGTACTTTCGCCAATTTGATTTTTGGCAAATTTTGTGATTGATGTAGTCATTGAGAGTGGGGCAAAGAAGGTCTCTTTCAGTGAGATGTGTATGCTGATGACTTTGTTTAATGCGCGAGACATTGGAGGAACGCGGATTAATTATTGATAAATGTAAGGGCGTCTTTTTTTGAGAGTAAGGGTCTTGAAGGTAAACCTTGGAATGACAAAAGTGCTGGTGATTGGGTGGAGAGGGAGGTGGTAAGTGAGTACACAACCAATTTCTTCATGGGAGTAGCCTGTGAGTAGCTGTTAAGTAGCCATGGATTACCGCCACCCGCATGGGTACCCACATCGGCCGCCGCAAAAGTGTTGGGGGTAATCATCACTTAGGTACCCACGGCAGTAGCCTAAGCCACTAGTCACAACACCATGGGCAGGAGTATGCGCTGCGTGTACTCCCATGCAAATGAGCTTGAGCTCTGTGTGATTATTTTTAGTAATTTCTCCATTATTTAACGTTTTGCTCAGGCATAGGTTATATGTTTTTAGGACAATAGGTTCATAATATAGGGGGGTTTTTGGTGATGGGCTCAACTCAAATGTATATGTTACTAAGCTTGAAATGATCAGAAAGTGTTCCGTAAACAGCATGGAATGTTTGGCGGCTCCGCTATGGTCCAGAAGTGCTGCCTACTAGGTTGGCAGCCGGTAGGGGAATGCCTGTGAAGGTACTCCCGTGGCAGAGTCGGCAGTGGTACTTACTCCCACTACTGGTGGATTACATGGGTACCTGTCAGTCAGCTGACAGGCAACTGCAGAGTACCCTATAGGATGGTTACTGCTACACTGCTACTATTTCACCCGTGGATTGTGTACTTTGCCAGTACTTAGTTATAGGTACCGTACTGCATCAATAATGTCAATGTGTACCCCCTCGCTAGAGCTAAGAGTACACATGGAGTAGGCCTCACAGCTCTGGTTTAACAACACCGTGAGTAGGAATCTGCGTGTAAGGTAGACCTCATGGGTTGTGTGTGGAAGAGGGTTGGAAAGCAAATTCAGTGTGTTGTGGAAATGGTATCCATGGCGATGCCACAAAGATGAATAGAGTTACCCTAGTTGGGCAAGAGATTTTGTGTCAGAGATGTGAGAAGGAGCTGGAGGGATGGTGGAACAGGAGGAAAAATTGTGTGATGGGTGGAGTCAGTGAAGGAGTTTCACACATACCTAGGGGATAAGGTTAGTGGGGATGGTGGATGTGAGGTGTCTGACAGCTAGAGTGAGGTATGATGGGTGGAAGTTTCGGGAATGTGGCGAGTTTGTTGCAAGGGAAAAATATCCTTTGAAGATGAAAGGAATGGTGTATAAGAGTTGTGTAAGATCAGTGATGGCTGTATTGGGAGTGAGACATGGTGTCTGAGCGAATTGAGATGTGGATTTTGAGACGAGAGGGCAATGAAGAAGCGATGTGGGTTTTAGTTGATGGACAGGCTGAAGACTGAGGATTGATGGGGCAGATTTGGGTTTGGAAGAGGCGATGGACGGTTTGGCAAAGACGAATAGTGTATGTTGGTATGGACCTGTGTTGATGAAGGATAACGAGCATGTGTTAAGATGGGCTTTTGAGTTCGAGTGTGGGTGGTTTTAGGAGGAGGGACGACCAAAGAAGACAGAAGGAGCAAGTGGAGGAGTAGAGGTGAGGGTTAGGTTGAGGATGGAGGATGCATTGAATCGGTTGAAATGGAAGGAAGGAGTAAGGTGTGGTTTGGCGGCAATGTAGGTGAATCCGGCGCCACCCCGTTACGGGGATAAAACCAGCTTTAAAACTTACTGTAGTTATTCCTCTATGGTACTGGTAGTGTAATAGTGGCATAAATATTAACTATAGTTTGCCAGTTTCATCATCATCTGTCCAAACTAGCCCATAAGAGCATTGTTGTATCCCTCTTCATTTCCAGGAGGAGCTGATGTGGTTACGATCGGGGAGCACTTTTTCTTATCCTTCATCTACCACCCGATTTCGCACAACTGGAGCAAGAAATCATCCGCTGAAACAAGTTGAAGGAAGACCACATCTTGTTATAAATATCATTAATAATTGTGACTGGATAAAACAATAAAAACACACTGGTGTAAATATTGCATAAGCGTTTGCATTTATTTTCTCCTTGATTTAGAATATTTCAGAGGGCAAAATACGATGTATGCTGCGTCTTATATGCTGTGGTCCATTTACAAGTGCTTGCCAGTGATGGCATATTATGCAAAGGCGAAATAAGTGTAAGTGCTGCCCCTAACAGTTGGCGTGTGATGAAGCCTGTTTATGACGCTTATCGGGGGCTATCATCACTTCATTTTTGAAAAGTTATATTATCAATAAGAATGTCCCACCTTCAAATGGTAAAGGAAGGAACTGCCCTTTGATAGAAAATAAGGAAATGACCGCTTTAATGTTTAAATCAAGGATGACCTTTTAATGTGTAAATATGCAAATGTCGCGGCTTATTTTGGTAAATACGGAATGTTGCCATTTAAATGGCAAATTAAGGAACTGGTGGAATGAGTAATGACCCTTTGTTGGTAATAAATGAAGGGAAGGCTGATTGGAAAATGAGAAGAAAAGGCTTTTTAAAGTTTTGTAAATATATGAATGCAATGACTAATTGTAAATGGACTGGATGGCTTTTTAAATGGCAAATTAATGATAATCCACTTATCCCTTTTCACTTTGGGCTTTAATTGGTAAATTGAAGGACTAGCCCTTTAATTGGTAACCTATGAATGCTCCTTTAATGGGTAAATAGTGGAATGGCTCTTTATAGCCAGGGAGCGGACTGACGTACATCGGCGGTGAAAAACAAGGGAAGGCCCACAGGGAATCCCCGAATCGCCGTGAAACCAACTGCGCAAATTGCGTCTGTTAAGTTCACTGCACTCGTATGACACTATTGCTTCAGCGGCGGACATCGAATTACACGGCATCATTGTTGCGCATGCCGTTGCCATGTAGATTTTGTGAACTCCCGGATGTCTCGCTCCGGCTATATGGCAAATATCCATTTATATGTTAAATTAAGGAATATCCCAAAAATTGACAAAATATGAATGACCCTTTAATGGGTAAATATGAAGGAATGACTAATTGGTCATTAGGCAATGGGCCTTTAAAGGGTTGAGGAATGGCCCTTTAAAATTTAGAAGGAATGGCTCTTAAAGGATTAATTAAGGAATTGCCCTTCAAAGGGTTAATTAATGATTGGCCCCATTAAGGGTTGGTAAGTGAAGGAATTACCCTTTAAAGGGTGAATTAGGAATTGCCTTTTGAAGGGTTAATTAAGGATGGCCCTTTAAAAGGGTAAGGAATCGTTTGACATGACATATTAGTGGGCTTTGTCGCCGCGCATGCGACTGTTTAACTATAATAGGCTCATCTAGAAATACAACGATGTAGCAAAATACTGGCCTCTTTGTGAAATTCTGTCGGCTTTTTCAAGCCCCCCCCACCCCCCCCGACCACACCACGGAGTAGCCCTGGGGAATGAAGAATGAATGAATGACAGCATAGAGGGGGCTTGTGCCATCCTTATTATGTCGCACGTTGGGTTTGTCATAATCATAATCAAGATATGCAATTATTTGGCCTTTTGTGCAATGTTGACCCTTTGTTGTTTTCCCCTACCCTTGTGAGACGCAGGGGAGGTCCCTCAGAATAAATTATATGTTTCAGTAGGGCTTGTCCATCCTAAATTACTAGGTTTGGCTAATCCATAAAAATGATAAGGCCAAATCGTTGCCTTTTGTGCAATGTTGATGTCTCACCACACCCCTCTGTCAGAGCCCAGGAGAGACCATGGGGGATGAAGAACATGGTTAGTAGGGGCTTGTGCCCTCCTACAATAAACCTAATATGTCTACCTGGCTCCTCTGAATTATGGCCAAATGTTTACCTTTTTTTGTGGCAATGTTGACTTTTTGATGTCTCCCCACCTCCTGTCAGACCCAGGGGAAGAAGCATGGAGAATGAATTACAAACGATCTGCTGGTCTTGTATAATCCTACAATCTACCTAATTTTGGCTACTCCTGCTCATCTAGAAAAAATGGGCCAAATGTTAACCTTTTTTGGCAAATATTATTATCGGAGTCGCCGAGCTTTGAAAAGTGGCTCCATTACGAAACTCTTGGCAGGACACTTCCGTGCAAGTGTGAGTAGCATGGCAAGAAGCATATTTTCGGGTATAGGGATTTTTTACACACTAGTGATTTCCTCAGTTCATAATTTTGCCGTGACATTAATCCTCACAAGATAAACAATCTTTGTAGTCTGATTCCTTAGCTTTCTAACATGCCAAATTCAATTTATAACACGGTCACTTTTACATAGTACCTGTCCAGAGATTTCACATGAATCCGGTAATCAAAAGCAATGGCGATTTCCATTGACAGATTTTTATCTAGTTTCAGTCTTATATTGTCGTTGAGGAATTCCGTTCATAAATATAATCTAGATAACAGATGGATTTCTTAGATTCTTAGCTTTCGTATTATACCTAATTTGTCCAAAACATTTCCCAAACCCATGGTAGCCTTTGCTCCACACCACCGTCCGTATATAGTAAGCATACAATGCATGTCCCGGGCACGTAATGTACTATTTTTTGTAATGCTCGTTTTCAATTACCCCCGCTCTCGGTACAACAAAACACACCGCACCTTTATTTGAAGGATAAATATTAGATTTAGGAAAATTATGGTGTGGTTGAAATATTTGGTGGCGGATGATTCTAGGCCGAAAATGCATTTTGGGGCTGCAATTTAAGCGAATTATTATTATTTTTTATTTTTTAAAGTAAAAATATCACATCCTCTTTTTTTATTAATGGTATACTTTTTGTTTGATATAATAGGTTTTATACATTGACCTAAAGGGTTCATGTAATTCTCGTTGTGGTGACATGTGGTAAAAAAGATGTTTTTTTAAGAAAAAATGTGATTTTTTGGGCTACAATTCTAGACCATAATTATATATTGTATAAAACAGAATCTATAATATAATGGTCAGAGATTGATAGTCTTGCATCATGATTAAAATTTGTTTTGCTAAAAATTTATAAATCTTGAATTTTTTTTTAAAGTTTTGAACTCAAAAACGTGATTTTTATGACCTAAACACACACTCAAACCCCTGCCACCAAAGTTTTTGCATAACCATCATTTTTTAAACTTATGTATTACTAACCGATCTTTTGAATAGAATGGTTGCCGTTTTGTTGTACCGAGTGGAGGGGTTTGTTCGACAAGTTTGCAGTCCAAACCGCTCTACTATAAGTATAGAATCTTGGAGAAACTGGCGAGCATGAAATTAAGACAAGATAATACATGGTTTACAAACCCAGTCCTCTTGCTAACTGGCATGAGATTTACCACTGGACCACAGAGACTGTGTTTACGTGGACACCAGACTACGAGACCCATCCATCTAT
>JAMKCH010006384.1:0-34131 GCA_023653785.1 Ophioderma brevispina | reverse complement strand
TTTTGTAAAAATGCTTGCAAGTATTGTGTCACCGAAATGTATTTCACTGTAAAAACTAATTTTAACAAAATACTACGGAATACTTCATGCTAGATGTAAACTTGGTAATTGTTTCTAGTTCCAGTTAAATTATAAAATACATTTATAAACGTCGACGAGTAAATGTATATACCTACTAACAAAAAATAAATAATTACAATCCATGGGAAAAAACCTTAAAATAACCTCCGAACTTCCAGTGTAATTCTTGCTTTAAAAATTCCCGTCAACAGCATGATGACAAAGACGAAGACGAGAGAAATGATCACGTAAGGAGGTTCATGCTTCAGTTCTGCTATCTCAGCAACCTGATCATCAGAGATCAAACTCTTCGCAGTGCCACGAGCTTCGGTATGTAGTCTAAGTCATATTACGTATTTCCCATACATTTTGTGTAACTTCGTATAAAGAATGCATAGAAATCAATGTATTTGATGAAGTTCTAAAGGAAGCACCGTTAAATTCACAGTATGGTTATTTAGCTGATTAATGTTATATTTCTCTTTCCCTATAATTAGAAATTAAAAAAAAAAACGAAACTATGTATCCATAGCAACAAACCTCGAAGTTTACAGTTCATAGTTACACTATAGCCTTTATAGCTCGAAATCAACTCATTGAAAAATAAGTGATGCTTATAATTGTTTCTTCCCAACAATATTTTTGAATTACAAGGATAACTGCCACTGATATGTACAAAGAACATGAAATAATTACATACACATTGTCATCTTTCAGGATCGTTCCATCTCCTCCATCTCATGTATGAGGAATACTTGCTGTATGTTCTGGATGTGAACAACATACAGAAGCATGAAAGAGCCATGTGGAAACAACTGCACGGACCTGAAGAAAAGGGTAACCTTAATTGAATAGATTCATCAGGATCGGTAGATGTAAATTATGAAAACAAAAAATATGCATTATTAGAAACATCATGCCAATAGAATGCTGTTTTATAGACTTTTTTTCTGTAAGGTGAATTTTTATCGCGAATTCCTTCTATCCGTCGAGGCGTCGACGTTGAACCCAACCCGACATTTTCTCTCTCTCTCTCTCTCTTGCACCTTGGGGATAATTATGAGAGAATGCCATTTCTCATGTGTATATCAAATTTCATAAAACAGAGATACTATTTTTTGATTGGTAAAGGGAAAATATCAATCTGCATTTAGGATGAGGTGAATGGGTGTTTGAGGTCAATAAAAAAAGTAAGAAATTGACTTTTCCCACCCAATTTTCGTGTAACTCTGATAGCTTCTCTAATGTTATTACTTCCAGAGCCAAACATGCTAACAGCCATACGACTGCCATTGGCCGTGGCGTTATCAGACTCGTGTGGTATCTATAACTCTGATACAATATTCGGTTCTGGTTTGATTGCCAGGATATGAAAGTAATATATTTGACAATCTACTTAAAGACTGAACAAATAATAAAAAAAAAATAAAAAAGCAGTTCCTCAGAAACAGCTGTATTTAATGCCTCCCAGGTATATCTAAGATATATCTATAATACAATTTCATTGTACTAAACAAGTACTAAACATGATCTGAAGAACTGCTTAGATTTGGACAACCCGAGTAATGAATTAATGGAGATAACTTTAATTGTTAACCAATAACAAACACTACTTCTTACATCCCTAATCCCCAGAGCAAAATGACTAGCAACCTGACGATTACCGCAAAAAAGGGAGGAGCGGTATTTATGTTGTTAGATCTACTTCCCGTAAACACAAGGCAGGGGTCCGCTCCGTGCTTCTTGAAAGTGGCAAACAATGGCATTTAGGGATTTAAGGGATATACAAGGTAATTATTAGTGTTTCAGTTGATGGTGCTGTCCACTGCGTCATAACGTGGCTATTTTTTCCCTTTTCCAGTGCCGGATTCTTTCCTGACCTCCTTGGGTGTGGCTAGTTTGAATAGATCTTATAAACCAGCTTACACTTACAAGGCAAATCAGTACCAGAGTCCTACAACTGGTGGCAGCTTGGGAAGTCTGGGAACGTATTCCCAGCCGTATCATGGAGGAGAAATGATGCCCAGAACTGTGTCGGTGCCACAAGGTATTTTATATTCTAATTTAGTCTGTTGCGGATTTCAGATGCGTTACAATGTAGGTCAGTAGTTTATTTAGAAATGAATATTTTGCCCATCTACAAATAAATGTTTAGTAGCTACATGACACAATATGTTCAAGGTCACACGCAGTAAAATTCCTATACCTTACAAAATTCTTCGTATTATCATATATTTACCAACAACGTGTTTGCTACAATATATATGACTCATAGTTAAGTTTATTTAACAGAGCAAAACATAACAGGGCCGGTGTACATGGTCTATAGGGGGATTCATAATCATTACCGGTAAGGAGCATTCCGAAGTGTCATCTGAAGAAAAGATAATTTTTTGTGTCGCCTGCCTTAAGTCTGTTGTTGATGTCTGTTGTTGATGTCTATTGTCTGTTGTGAAAAGGGGTTAACATTTGCCTGTAATGTCCACATACTTTGATGGATTTAAACCAAATTTGGGTCACAGGTGCAACATGACATCCCCCATTTGTTGATGAGGTCAAAGGTTACATACCAAGGTCAAATGTCATGTGAGGTCAAGTTGTAAAATAGGCTGAAAATGTAAAATTAACCTCATTTGAAAAGTTGAAGTTCAATTGGAACCAAACTTGAGTCATAGGTGCAACATGGGATCTCTCATTTGTTGTTGAGGTCAAAGGTCACATACCAAGGTCAAAGGTCACGTGAGGTCAAGTTGTAAGATGTAAAAGATGAAAATGTAAAATTGACCTCATTTGAAAACTTGGTTTATGGAGTTTACATGTAATCCATCATTTATTTATGAGGTCAAAGGTCACATATCAAGGTCAAAGGTCATGTGAGGCCTATCATTCACAAACCGCGACGGCAGGCGACACAAGCGGTCCGAGGACCGATGTATTTTTTTGGTTTTGGTAATGACCAGCTAGGCGACAGATTTGAAATTAGTTTGAAGAAAATCGGATCATTTTGAAACATTTGCCCCAGGATGACCTTGAACTTTTTTCAGCCTATAGGTCATAACATATTTAGATAAGACAAATTATACCTCGCTTCAATCCTGACAAAGTACTCTATATGTTGGTATATGTTTTAATACAACTGGAACTTGTAAAAATGTTGACCCATGTATAAGACTTGCCTCCTGTATTTTGTCACAACACAGCATTCTTTTAATCCAGTACCCAGACATTACCATAAAAACATGTTTGTATAATTCTGTAATGGCAAATATATTCCGTGAACCGAGCGAGGATGTACTGTATACTACATACATTCTCCTACATTTATATTTCTTGGTATTGGATCCTAATCATCTCTTAGCTATGTCGTGGATGTTGGATGGCCGTTCATAACCCTGCCTGAGGTAACTTTTTCACCACATCTAAACATTTCATCGATGGCCAGGTTTGCATGGATAGAAAACCATTCTTCCAACCTTTCGAATTTTCCTTTCTTAAAATCTGCACAGTGGTGATTTTCCCTCACGATGAGAAAAATTGCGTTTAATGGAACTTTTGAAATCAAGCAAAAGACTTGCATATTGTCCATACTGCCTGAGTAATGTACTAATTTTAGAGCCATATGGTACAAGAACACAGGTACCTATTCAGTATGAGCATGCATGTTATAGATTTTTTATCCTGTTGAGAGGGGATTACTGGGCATTGGGAGCCCTGCATGGCTCTTCCTTTTTTCTTTGTTCTGTTTTGTTATCTCTCTTTTTGTATTATTTATTTATAAATGAGGCGATATGGCTGACAGATTTCTTACTTAAATCAATTGAAAAGAAATGTGGCGCTGAAAATATCATACCATGATAATTTACCGCTGTTTCTTGATGTGACGTTTTGTCAATTTCACAATGTCGATTTCACAATTTTAACGAACAGTACGCATATTATGGGTGTCCAGGGAAGAGTTCAAGCCTTGTAATCAATTGGTGTAGTAGAAAATAAAATTCTCTAGACTTAAGCAATTGGTCCGCTCTTTCATCGTCTGCGTACACCTTTCATCTAAAAAGTATGAATAGAATACCACTTGAGTACAATGTTTAATTTTCTTTGCTACTTGAGTAAAAAAAAAATCAGAGTAGCGTTTCCATATTTTCACAAATATCAGATTTTTATTATTTTTTTCATCTCAACCATGTACAAATATAATACAGAAAATATCAGATGTAATACGACAGGATAGAGATGAGGATGCCATCAAAATCGCAGAGCGTGAAGCTGATGGTACCCAGGTCACCTAATATACAAAATAATATACAAAAATCGTCGGGTATATTACATAGTGACGGATGTTGATTTTGTTTTTGTTTTTTTAATTTTTACGAAATGAAGGGAAATGGTAATGTCATCATCTTCAAACATGTCAGGTGCCGAAGCTTGCAAGTACTTAATTAATTAAAAATCTTAATTAGAAATTTGTCAATTTGACGTATGTTACAAAACAAAGATTTTGATGTATTACATATGGATGTTGAGCCCTCTGTCATAGAAGTATATTCACAGCCTGGCTTTTTTTAATACTTTTGTTAGTAAAAATGCAATTTATAAATGTATATCTGACATAAGCAAATATAACATTAATCCTAAAATAACGCTGTTACTAGAAATTTATATTATATTTACATTTCAAAGCGGTGAATCTCGGCAATCCATTCAACATCTGTCATGTAATACACCAAATTGAGCACACTCGCGATGACGCGCGTAAGTTTGACAGATGTTCGGAAAATGTCGATAGTTGTGTTCCATAATGACAGATGCTGAATAACGTATCCTTATAGGGAAAATTCAACATCCATCACTATATCATGAACTTGATCGCCGATTTGCGTACATTTTGGTGTGACGGAATATAGATGAGTAACTTTTCCAATGTATTACATCCATTTTATCAAGCAAGATTTCATGAATATTAGCTAGAATAAATTGCCAATGGTTAATTTCGTTTCTTAATCGGATTTGATCGTTTGAATCGTATAATGGGATGTGTATCGACTCTTATCGACGATTTTTCAAATGTGATTCCTTGTGAAACAAAAATTCGTATTTTGTTTAACATACGTCACTATGTAATATACCCCACGAAATAATTAATTTTTCTGAAATGCTCATTTATTTTTTCAAACCTTCACGCAAAACCCTATTGTGTTTCGTATTTAAAAAAAGGAGAGTTGCGTGCCAATCTCTCTTTCTTTAGTGTTTGGGCCAGACTCTGATGATACTTTTTTGCTTTGTGGATTCGCCACTCCTCCCGCGTAATGAGTCTGTTACCTTCTTGGTACCCATTTATACACCTGCGTGGAGAGGAGTAATTGAAGTAAAGTGTCTTACTCAGGGGCACACCACGTTGGCCGCAGCGGGGCTCGAACCCACAACCTTTGGAGTGTGGGGCGCTCAATGCACTGGTCGACATTTGCTAAAAGTATAGTTATGTGAGCAAGATTGTCATCTAACACATTCACCTTTACCAATTCATTTGTTCCATTTCCATCAATTTCCGTATTCCATTCATCTAGCATACCCAACTCTTCACACTAACAACAGTGCACAGCCATCCGCCCCTGACCTTACCACCTCCCACCTGCAATACTCAAGTGCACCAGCAATGCAGCCAACCTTCCAGGATTCAAATCCCGGAGGATTTGCCAGCAGTTCATTTGCTCCCATCCAGTACAGTCCACAAATGGCTTCACAAAATCTTGGGTTGTCTCCCGTCATTGCATCATCTCCTCTCATAGCGTCATCGTCTCCAGTGACTGCACCGCCCAAACTTGCTCCTCTGACTAGCTTTGAGACACCACACACTGTGACCACGAGTATGATGTCATCTTCAGCACCACATTGCGGAACTTTGAATAACAACCCACGGACATCACGACCTCTTAATTTGTGCAGTAATGGCCATGATAAGGTAATTCATTCTTATTTTAAGAATAATGGGAAGTAGTAGCCGTAGTTGTAGTCGTCGTCGTCGAAGAAGAACCCGGGGTTTTTACATATTTAGAATGCTTAATTAACATATTATATCACGCCTGGGGTGAATAAGCTGTATAAGTCTGTATATTTAATGTAGTATTTTCAGCATGCTTTTCTATTGGACCAATTACGATCGCAGGCAAGTTCAAAACTGTAGAAACGTTCTTGATAGTGTTCTACAACAACCGATAAAGTGCAAATTGAAAAAACTGGTGTCCTTCAAAATCTCCCCGTGTCCCTTTAAATATGGCGAATTAAAAGAACAATAACTTACCGATTGTAACCCAGAAGGAATAATGATAGTAGTTGTGATAGCAGTAGTAGTGGTGGTACTAGTATTACAAGACGTCGAAAACGACGACGAAGAAGAAAACGAATACGAAAAAGACGACGATGATGAATGACGACGACTACAATCTTGGCCAAAATTGTTGACACGCTTTCCATACCGTAAGGTAAAATCGGACGAAAAGTCAATTTATAAGCTTTTGATGACCTAATGGCCACAATGAACATCAGTTTGAAGCATTATGTTAAAAGCGGTTGGTAGATGATTTCTCTACAATTACTATGTGTGACTAAAGTTGTCAGATATAATTTCTTTAAAATCGTGTCTATACTGTTATGATTGTTTTTGTTAAATCATTGTATTGTTATAATAATGCACCCTTAGGCCTCAGATACTTGTACATGTCGGTTTCATAATTATTACTTGCTTTCTGTCAATCAACCAAGCAATTTAAATTATTATTTTTCAGCCTTGTCAGAAACCAATGACTCGCCCATTGGTACCACTAAGTTCATTGCAACTCAACTTCTGAAAGCAAGTCTAGTAGAAGGCAATGATGGCAAGGGATCTGCAATTGGCAGCACCAAAGCTAAGATTACTTTATCTGTACCTCTGGCTCAGGGTCTGCACTTGTCAAAAGGCCAGGTAAATAAACGAGTTCAAATCAGGGAAAATTCGGAGCTACAGAGTACACCCGTGTATTTTTTTAAATAGATTCATCAGGATCGGTAGAACATTCAATAAAATGATAAATTTCATGGTTACTGATGATAGATCCTATAGGAAAGTTCCCAGTGGAGCTACAATGTCCGTTGCTTGTCTTCTTGATCGCCCTGTTGCTCTAAGTTTTCCATGAAAATATTAATGGCTTTCGGCTACACCGGGCTTCCCATTGCTGTGCCAAAGAGTTAACGACACCTTTTCCTCTAAAGGTTAAATATATTGTACAAAGAATAAAATCTAGAAGTTGTACCACACCTCCGCTTGATTTGATTTATTCGGACAATGTCCTGGATAGCCTAAGAAAGCCTCTAGAGGAAGCTTATTTCCATTGGGTCCATTTTACCGGGACGGAATTGGGACCGCCAGTGGTAATCACCCTACTCTTTTTTGATGACTGTGATATACATGTACAGGTATGGCTCAACGACGATATTCCCTCCGATGGGCGGGGTATTATCATGGATCAGTTGCCCAAATCCGACTGAACCACGGGGGAGAGTGGATTCTAATTTTAATCAATAGCTCCCATATACAGATTAAATGCAGAATTAAGAACACCATTGAATCTCAGCAAGTGGCCCCGCCGTGAATAAAACCGGGACCTCTAGCACCAAAGGCTAATGCCTAACCAGTAATTTGCCGATGGTCAAGGTGAAATCCTGTATCCTGTTGAAAACGTTAAAAACATCATTTTCCAATCTATTTCTAACAATGTCCAGTACTTGATCAATCGGGGTGTTAGTGAATGAATAGCACGCAAGATGAGGATTCCGTCGTCTTCTTGACATGGTTCTGAGTAGTATCTATTAATTCACCAAAATTTTACTAGTCTTGTCGTCAACACTTGAACTCAATGGATGAAAATTAAGCTGAAGTCAATAAAATGAGCGTAACAATTCCACCAGGGCAGGTATAAGTAGTCATTGAGCACAGAGCAATGATGTCATGTTATCGGATGGGGAGGACAAGCTTAGGTTATTGGTATTGCTCAAGACAAGTACAAAGGATGGTTTAAAGGTCCCAGGAAATGCAAATAGAATCGATGTAGTTTGTGTCAAGTCTACAAGGAGGGACCAGGAAGCATTCAATATTTGGGATGGTGATGACATCATTTGTGGTATCTTTGATTTTCAGAGAGCAATGGAAAATTTCAGGTGACTGGTGTGAATCTATTCATGACACTGACTGAAAATCAATAGTTTCACTAATGCTGCTGGCCAATTAGCGCACTGCCTATCAGCACTTAGATTGTGATATTACCCATAACAAGTGCAACTATATGATCGAAATTGTGAACCTTATTTATCGATCGATGTAAGGTTATGGGCTCACCGCCATTTTGGATTGGCGCCCATGGAGAAAGAGGTGGTGTAGCCTTTTTCAATTCACCCCTTAATCAACCCCCATAATGCATCTCATGAGGTGCTCATTTTCATCCGGGAACTTGTACGAGCCTCAAGTAAGCTAAAACATACAGTAATAAGACTATCATGTTTACAAAAAACATCGTTCGCGTCGTGCCTAAAACGGCAGTACAAAGTATCTCATAGGAACAAAAAACGCGTAACCATGCTCTAATTGTCGCCTGCTATCTTAAATGTACAGTTCGGCTGCGAACGCATATTCGGGCTTTTACAGCAATGTCACAGATAAAGTAAGTTTTCCGGTATGTATAATACGCTCTGAACCGTATGTTTTAGCTTACTTGAGACTGGTACAAGTTCCCGGATGAAAATGAGCACCTCACGAGATGCATTATGGGGGTTGATCAGAGCGTCTATTTACTCTGTGGAGCCCATGGTCCACGTTACAAAAAAGGAGGTACATCAACTCTTCCCCCAAGCTACGACTTCACCCTTTGACTTGCGATAGCACTCATCTATAGCTTCAAAATGTCCTATTTGGAGGATTTTTGGTAAGGCATTACTAATGACTTATCAGTGGTATGGTCTCATTTCTTCAAATGGAGTACCGTATTTCTATTTCCACATTATGCAATGGCTTAATATTTTTGTTTTAAAGACATATGACCACTAAAACGATATATTTAGAATGCAGTGGCAAACGGTGAAAGGGGAAGACCGAAATAACCCATATCAAAAAGAAGCATTCTTAAAGGGACATAATGGCATGAAAAAATATTCAGACATAATGAAATGGACCCTTACTAAAATCACTTCCACAAATTTGAAAACAATTTGGGTGTTTTGGAAAAAAGGGGAAAAGTAACTAATAATTTCCTTGTAAGCTTCACTTCTGCAGCCAAGGATGCTGACATTACTGCCAGCATTTTATCAAACTTGAAAAGCATGTAGCTCACAGACCATTGCTATTGTATATATGTGCTGATCCCGGCTAATCCACCTTTCATTTGCCTGAAGTACAATGTCTGAATCCTGGTCTGATTGCTTTTGAATTGTGTCACAAAATATGCTAGATATACTGTAAATTCTGGCAGGGATGTCAGCACCTTGATTTGTCGTGACAGGAATTGTCACGAACTGCCACTGTTTTAACTGTTTTTATATAATGTATATGTCCAAATGTTTTCAAAACGTCATTTTCAATATATCTGAATATTTTTTCATGCCATTATGTCCCTTTAAATTGAGTAAAGATAACTTTTATTATTTCAACGATTTTAGATACTCAAGCTGTCAGATGGAAAGTCGTACAACATTGATGACGTACAGACAGTTTTGAAAGACATGAATGCGACCACGAGCCAGGAATCGTCCTTTCCTGCAGGAGAACATGGTACACCTACCAAAGCTGTGAACGATGCGTCGACTCCCAGTTTCTCTAAGTAAAAGAGTATTACATGTGAAGTAGACCCCCATGAAGAGTCGTACCATTAGGTTTCAAGGGGTGGGGCTGAGTAGTTTTTTAAGAAAAGCAAATTGTACTATTTGACATTAAATAAATAATTCTATTACCTCTGTTGCCCATTATTGAAAATGGAGCATTCTGACATTCTGATTGGTCAGTTTACTGCCCATTATTCTGCAATAATGGGTCGCAAATACACTTTCGTATTAAATCAAGATGTTTTAGCTAATAGAATAGAAATAAAGGGTTTGCAGTATCTTCTATGGGCTCATAATGCATCCTCGGCCGGAAAATTTTAAAATAATGGGCTCGGCTGCGCCTCGCCATTATTTAGTTTTTCCGACCTCGGACACATTATTCGCACTTAAACGATACTGCATCACCCTTTATTTCTTAAATATAAACAAATAAGTAAAACATACCCCCAATAAAAAGCCTGTTTTAGAAGCAAAATGCGCATTTTATAGAAAAACAAAACAAAACAAAAGAACAAACAAATCTAAAATGTGCTAGACCACATGCCCCATTTTTTAGAAATCTTTTTGATAGCTTTTTGGGACACCTTTGAAGGGCTCCATTTTAACACCTGCCCTGGCTGGATTTACAAGAAGTTAGAGGCAGACTGTGGCTGTGTCAATCAAACAATTTCTATTGTCCAGCAAGGTTTTATCACCGACATGGCTAACGCAGGAGATATAGATTTAGCGATGCTCTAGGTGTAAGATGTGATCGAGTCTGATGTCTATTACAAATAGTAGGGTTATAAATGAGAATCCCATTCTAGAAGTTTGGGTAAGAAGGTTTGAAGATGTTTTTCTATAGTTTGGAGGGTGCTGAATCAGAATATTTGGGTCCAACCTCTGGTAAATTTGAAAGCTTTTGAAATCAAGTCAAAGTGTGTTTAAATGTACACCAATGTATTTGTCTCATTATAAGGATTAAAAAAAGGTATAGTTTGTATAGGTTCGCACCTTTAGTTACAGCCCTGATAAGGTTCAAGGTTATCCTGGGGCAAAAAATATCCAGTGCTCAGATTTTGTTGAAACTGGTGTCAATTTATTGCTCTTGTCATACTGAAGCAGAAAATGTGTTTTAATTCCTTGGGTGACTGCTCTGTATACAATTTGAGGTGAAGTTTTGGTGACCCCTATAGACTATGTAGAGCCTTGTTATGGGTAGCCCCACTAATTACGAAACCAAATGCCTAACATTGTAAAATAAGGCAAGACGAACAATTTGACACCAGTTTCAACAAAATCGGAGCATTGGGTAAGGTTTACCCCCAGGATGACCTTGAACCTTAAAAGAGCTGTACCTGTTTAACTAAAGGTCAGAACCTAGACAAACTATACCTTTTTTAATCCTTATAATGAGACAAATACATTGATGCACATTAAAACCCGTTTTGACTTGATTTCAAATTTACCCCTGTACTAATTTTACCCCCTTATTTTACAAAGTTCCCCACATTTCCCAGAGGTTGGACCCAAATATTCTGATTCAGCACCCTCCAAACTATAGAAAAACATCTTCAAACCTTCTTCCCCAAACTTCTAGAATGGGATTCTCATTTATAACCCTACTAAATCAAGGTGGGTGTTAGGTCATCAGATTAAGTTTGCATTACAAGTGTAAATGAAAAGAATTTCAGAGAGTTATCTAGTGTGTGAGCTGTGTGGGTGACTGAACCGTGCTTTGAATTATTGAAAATCATTTGCTTGATAAGGCTTCAATGTCGTTCCCTAACTGCTTGTAAATTTCAGGTAATGCACAAAATTCTCAATTTTTAAAAGTTGTGCGCGCGGTCATTCATATGAGACAGACGTCTTGTCGGGCCTTACAATTTATACAAGAGTCAAAGTAAGGACCATGAGACCTCTTGTTAATATATGTTTTTCAACGGTTTATAGACCAGTCATTGCTGCTGATTCTAAATCTGATGGGTGCTAGACGAGAAACTTTGAGAATTTTCGTAAAAAACAATAATTCAAAATGGCCGCCAAGACTTGTAATTATTGCATCTTTCCCAAAGTATATCAGTCAGAATGTCCATTAATACTGACTAAAATTATCTTCACCAATTAGTAATCAATAAATTCAATATGGCAGCGAATACAATAAAGTGCCTGATTGGCTGTAGAGTGACAGCCTGGTGTCTATCCCTTTGTGTTTATGATACAATATATCAATAGAGACCACTTTACTTTTTTCAGGAATAAGATACTAAATACAATGGTCAAGATGGCTTTCGCAATACTAAAATGGCTGTATTTCATGATGCTACATCTAGCACTGAATTTTAATGTTTTGTATAACCCTATACCCAACCATACCAGTTTAAATATTACAGTTCAGATGACATCCAAGATGCCCCTCAAATATGGCTATTAAATGCATTTAGTGCACGCCCCAAAAATCACTTTCCAGTCTGCAGTTAAGATTTTGCATTTTTTAAAGCATAATTGAGTCGTCAGATAACCAATTATTCCAAAATGGATCCCATGATGGATTTTTGTTTGCCTTTATTTAAATAACATAGGTCGTCCATAGCTCTTCTGTCAAACTACATAACATGGGTATCAAAATTTATCATTAATCACTGAAATAGCTTTGTTTATACTTTTTTATTAAGGATGAAAACTGTGCTCGATATTTTTGAACTATGGTAATTAAATCTGTAATTCTGTGGCTTTGGCGGCCATTTGGAATTTTACAAAAATTGCTCGAGGTTTCTCGTCTGGCATCCATCGAATTCAGAATCAGCAGGAAAAACAGAATTAGAAAACTTTTAAAAAAATTGATAATAAAACCAGGTTAATATCAACTACTATTGAACGTGTAGCTTGGGCTACTAGACAAACTACCCAGCCCACCGTGAAATCTAATTAATGATGACATCCCTATAAGAATATGGCGTTTATTGTATGAAATAGCTGTTGCTGTTAATTTATTCATTTTGACCTTAAATTTATAGCAGTTTTAAAAAAATTACAGCGTTTTGATACAATTTGAGAAACATTTAAGCCAGAGAGAAGTATTTGGTTTTATAGTTGTTTGGTTTTGAAACAGTTGTTTGCAAAAATGAAGTTAGCTTGTACTCAAAATATGATGTTGTACAGAATAAGTAATGAAGCCTTTTCTTGTGTTTTATTATTTTATTCCGATGTGCAAGAATCTTTCTCAGCAAATGTTCCTTTAAAACTTTGTGAGCTCCATGCACCTGTCGCAACATATAAAACATTCTTCCAACTTAACGTGCTTGTGCTTAAGGAGTTGTTTAAAAAAATCTTAATTTGGATCACGTAGATTACGAGGTGGTTAGCACCTTCTAGATGAAGCCTTGTCTTAAAAGAACTCTTTTGTCCCTAGCTTCAGTTTTTAGATAATTCTTTTTATTGTGTAAATGTTTAAAACATTATTGTTATTGTTTGGAACATGCATACTAAAATCAAACTTGTTTATTCGCCTGTACGGGTTTGATCAAATACTAGTCCATACAGTTTCTACATAACTTTTATCCAATAACTATCCATACAGTTTCTACATAACTTTTTACCAGGTTTAACAACAGCGCCACGTTCAGCCAGCGAGCTGTGAGGCACCAGGCACGGCCTTCACTGCCCTGATTGAGTGGTTAGGATCGCCGATGCATTTTTCCCTTTTAAACGTAGGGATTGCAGTAATGGCAATATTTTGCTGAGTCTGACAACGGAAGTGGGACAACATTTTACAATTTAAAGGGGCATTTCGTGATTCACAGTCTCGCCCCAACCTACCTAAAAATAGTTGATATGTTTATATCATTGTACAAAAATATGCCAAAAATCAGACAAATCCATTGCGGGAATCTTGCCATATATAGCTAAAAGGTCTTGATTTGTATGTTATAGCGCCCTCTATATGCCAATTCTCCATAGAAAGACGTGAAAAACTAGATTTTTGAGAAAAATCATATCTGCCCGCAATGAAATTTCATAACATTTACACAGGATCTACTTAATGGACTAAATAGTTCAAATAAGTTGTCAAAAGTGTGTCGCCGGCGATAATTTTTGTTTTAGTTTGGTTTTGTCATGAAAAATGAGACTTTCATACGGCTGTGTTGACAGTGTTGTGTATCAACTTGAAGTTTAGTTGGTGGTGCTTACCCCACATTTACAAAATTCAAAGATTTCAGAAGTATTTTGACAAATATGATGATATTGAACATTTTCACAAACCCAATTTAACTTTCTCATTGGAATAATGACTCCAATGTACTCCATTATACAAAATACTCGGATGAAAGCTTTAAAAAACAGAGTACAAAGGCCTATAATTACAAATCTAAATATTTGACGCATTGCATATGTCTAAAATCGTTAGCTGATTTTTTTAAATACTTAGGAATTTCTGGATGCAAATTGCAAATATGAATATAAATTTATTTGTTACTGAAAATACGTTACTTCTACTTAGTACCAATGTTGACAGTTACAGAAATTGGGTTATTATCGTTATTCGGTTGTTTAGAAGCTAAGCTTGCAAAATTTTAAAACCCTGCTGTCTAGCAGAATTAATTGCAAAATTATGAACTTTAAAAAAAATCAAATCGGGTTAGAGACCGTGCATTTTCGTCTTTATTAAGTCAATGCTCACCAGGTTCTCCTAGCTTCTATATAATATTTGTCTAATTACTTTCTCGTGTTGTATCATTTACTTGATCCTCACGTGCATTGAATTGAGTGTCGCTTCGTCATAGATTCTACTAGAATCAATGCATATAAGGCCCACCACTTCTAAAATATATAATATAATTACGGCCGCTTGAAACTCTGAAATAAAGACTGAAATACATTAGCGCTCGTTCACTGGTATCCACGTAAACACAGTCCTCTGTGGCCCAATTCTCACGCCCCGTTTGCGAGTGGACCAGGGTTCGAGACCGTGTATTTTTCGTCTTTATTTAATTCAATGCTCGCCAGTTTCTCCGAGCTTCTATATAATAAAAATCAAATCCATATGTTATATATTAAATGTTGTTTTATCAACTTACTATCACCTTATTTTTGCTTCAAGGCAATAAAAAAAATTTTGCTTGTCCGATCGGGAAAAGCTTTTTTCTCTTTTCTCTTCCCCTCTTCTATTTTCAGGTACCAAATTCTTAAAATGTGACGTTTTCATGATTCATCTATACGATACTCAAACACTCTGTGACAACAGACGTACACAACAGAGACGCATTCGGGAAAGGTATTACAAAGGTAAAACATACATGGCACTTGCCGAATGTGTTTAACAGCTCCAATCTCTCGGTTGGCTGGGTGGTTAACCATGGTCCTCTTTCTGATACAGCAACGGCAATGCCCTTCAAGTGAAGACCGGCAGCTTCAACATGAAGTGATTCATACAGTTCGTGAAGAGATTGATCCATGTTGAAGCTGCCGATCTTACTCAGCAGAGTTTTTGAGCTCAATTTGACTTGGACCACCAATACAATGGAAGTCGCCATTTTGAAAGTCAAACTAAAACACAGGGTGATTTGCGCAGAATAAAATTATAATGTTAATAAAAACATGTTGAAATAAAATATCTTATGGGTAATTTTTCACAAATTTGAAAAAAAAATGAAAGTTCTACATTCGCAGCGCAAATGACGGTCGGTCGGACGTGGACAAGCAAACATTTTTTTTGCAGTGCAGTGCATTCTACTGCACAATACGGATTGTGGTACCGCCGTAGTAAATTAAATTCATTTAAACTGTATTTGCAGTGAGATACGCTGTGTTAATTCAATTACAATACTGCCAATATTGTTCTGAGCGGATCATATCCAGGTTGTTATCTTATAAGGTAATAAAAATGGTGAAAAGGCATCTACAGCGTTTATTCCATCTATTATTTGTTCCAATTTATTGTATGTACCTCTAGCTTCCTTCCGTTCCATACATAAAACGTACTTCAAGGCGTTTTTGAGATCTTGCTCCTGTGGCTCTGTCATCATCTTATCTTTAGTAATCACTACTGGTTCATTCGTGAAGCCTTGCCATTTTTCGGTAAGAAGAAGTATGTTTCTGTGTTCGTCCTTGCAACTGGCTAAAATTGCCTTTACTTCATGCAGAAAGTATGCATATATATGTATGTTTAAGGGCATAGGAATTCCTTCAAACTCGGTATTCATTTCAGATGAGTTGCTGCTATAGCAATTGTATATTTGTATTTCTTTCCATGCCTTGTAGTATTTCTCTAAAGATTGTTGTACCATGGGCTTTAGATAAAGTACTAACTGATTAATTTTGTAATCTTCAAGAGCATCCGCTACTCTACATGTTAAATCATACTGGTTTTTATTATCATCTTTTCGTGTAATATTAAGAAGTGGAAATGCAAAGGAAATTACAATTGAAATGATTAAGGTGGTTGAATCGGAAAGCTGGCCCAAAAGATTCACTTGTGCAAGGATAGTGAACGCAGCATACAACAAAACAGTGACGATTGCCATTTGTAAAATTTTAGATGCAACCTCTACTCGAAAAGGTTTGCATTTGTTGACGATGAATAAAAAAAGATCGTCGGAAATGGTTGGATCACAATGAGGTTTTCTTCCTGGATACAAGCGCTTATCGCTTTTTCTTGCCGATTCAATGATGATTTCGTTTAGATTATAGTAGCTGTTATTAAAATTGTTAACCATTCTAATAAAGTAAGCCGCTATTGAAAAGACCATGAACAGAAACGGATCGATCTTTAATATATTTATAAGTATGCCGGTAAATGTGTAATATACAAGAATGAAGAATAAAGAAGAAATCCCAATAAGAAGTCTAATAATATCAAAAAGCAGCAAAGAAAAAAACAAGAGTACAAACGGACCATAGCCCACAACCCACTTCAACCAAACTCGCATATTTTCTCTTGTCTTTTGGAACTTATCGCGAGGAACACAAAACCATTGTAGTATGTAAACCGACGGTGAATACAGCAACATAACAAAAACCACAAATATTATTCTTATCGGTAATTTCAGCGGTATCCAAAACAATGGTCATTTTTCTTGAAAGGCAGTTCCCAAACGATACGGTAATCGAGTACCATTTGCATCCGATGTTTCATATAATGGTAAAATTTATTACCCCAAGGCCAGTGTTTAGGTGCTTCAGGAATTGGCTCCTTTAAGTTTAAGAAGAATACACATTTTCTTTGTTCTTCATTCTCTAAAAATAGTCCCGTTTGTGGAGACCTGCACAGTTTATACATAGGCCGGGCAATATACAACGGAAATGCCACATAGAAGAAAGTAGATACACCTACATAAGCGTTGTAATTAATTATATAACGATACGCTGAATTTATACGAATCCTGTATCTGTCATCGCAATTTCGTAAAAAGATGTCTTCTGCATACGATATTATGAACAACACTGCGAGATACATAATCAAGCGGCAGGCATGCAATCGGGGGAAGCTCCTATTGCCCCAAAATATAAGCAGATATTTTAGCCCTATAGGAAGTGTTGTACCTTTGCCATAACGTTGAGAGTCTCCATCTATTTGCGGTGGAGGGTGTTGAATAACACTTCTTGCTATTAGGATTGGAACATACAGGGCCCCCAAAACAAAAGCCAATGTTGCCACCAAAAAATATGAATTATTAATTGAAACACTCCGAACGTTTTCTTTGGACCAGCATTCTGTCGTCAGAGAAGAAGGTAGGTACACATAAATATGAAGTGATAACAATAAAGCTGAAAATGTACCCGTGTACTTTTCACCAGCAAAAAACTCCTGGCAGATTTTGAACTCTTGTTGTGTATTATTGTTTTTAGCTGAAGTTGCCAGGAAAACTCCATTAATGAATTCTGCTAAACGCTGAAGTTTAACCGGATCATTGGCACTGAAAACATCCATATTATTAACAATCACATCCAGAGATGCTTCATAGACATCTGGCTTAAGTGTACCTAAAGATAGATAAAAGAAATTTGATGGAAGACTCGCAAGGAAGTACCCTTTTCCATGGCTTGCCCATGTCCATGTTAACGGATCTATTGCCGATGGAGTATCGTTCAGGTAGGCTGTATCAGAATCAAATTCTACATTAAGGAAATTGATCTTTACATATATGAGAGCAGGATCTCGTCGGAGAAGTTCATTCAGCGCATAGAATGAAGCGTTTGTTACAGAAAATTCTCCGAAGTTTGTATTACTTAACTCTTCCATGTGGTTATACATTGAATCGGCGGTATGTTGTTCCTGTCCGTTACATTTATTTTCCACGGACTTTGTGCTGTTGGGATTGGCTTCGAAACGCTAAATGTGATTATCAAAAGAAAGTTCACGATGCAGCAACTATAATTCCATGTCAGTGATGCTATCTGCAAACCCATCTTTGTTCGTCCTTGTCGTAACCAAGCCTATAGTAGGGAAGAGTATTATATAGAAACGATAGGTCTATTGAGACAGACTTTCGAGATCTTTATTACACATGTAATATACACATACGCAATATTTGATAGCCTTTGTTACAAATTTGGTTATTATTCGTCCAATGTGAGAAAAAATTGCGTACAATCAGCTTATCAGTGTGATTAATTATCAAATAGAATTTTCGGGCACATCCATTTTGGGCCATTATCGGGCATTTTTCCATTCGTTGGTGATTGATCAAAACTATTTGTGAAACTACCTGCATATACACTACAGTGTGGTTAAAAAAAGTTAACCCAAGGTTAAGGTGGTTGTTCACACACTTACTGTAACTTCCAAAGAATCTGTTTATCTAGTGCTGGTGAGTGGAGTGTCCAGCAATGTTTTCTGAAAAAAACATCTAAAAAATCTAAATGGATGTTTAGATATGACCCATTGCAAGTAATATGTACAAATACAGAATTTAGTATCAACTGAGCTGACGCCCTGACCCCCTCGCTGGTCAGAATTGCAGGAAGTGAGTTAACAATCACTTGGGTTACCTTTTTAAACGCCCTGGGCCCTATACGTGAAAAATAACTTGGATAGATTCATCGCTGTATAGTTGACATATGTGGGCTTCCCAATGTTTAAGATCATTTCTTTGTTTCATATTAAAGCGGCACTGGCACATTTTCAGAAAATATGAAATTTCTTCAATTTGCTCTCAATTGATAGTCTAGGCCATTGGAAGAACAGAGATATACTTTACACATAAAAATAACATACCCCAAAACAGATAGGGACTTTGATATGAGGATAAAGACATCCAGGTAATTTGTAGGCCAACTTTTAATTTTTCCATAACTTTAATCAACAAATGTGTATATTACATGAATATTTTTGACTCGTACTCACTGATATTAAAACCACAAATTATAGACCGGTCAAACAGTGTGCATAGCGTGGGAAACATGCATACGGCGTGCGTGTTCTTGTGTTAAACGCCATTTTCGTCGTCTGCTGAATTTAACGTCGACGGCGACGTTAAATTACAAAATCGTTCTGTTTACGTTTACCCATAAGGAAGCTGATTTGGTCTTAATCATTTCGGGTGAGGGCTTTTGTATATAAAAGCATTACAACCATGCAAAAATATCGACTTTGAACAATCTTGAGGGCGCACTATTTTTCAAATATGCCAGTGTCTCTTTAAATCGTCAACGCTGTCTCGTCATGTGAGTGCAACAAAGTCGTATCTACATTTTCATGATTTTACAGGAGAAGCATTTTTGTGTTTATTCTTATGTGACTTTTCAAATGAAAATAATTCTTATACATGATAAAAATGTATTTTTTAAAATATCTTATAAATATTTCATTTCCCACTTAAGTCGACTAATTAAGAAGTAATTGGCTAATGAAAATGGCCGTAATTACACACATAATTACCCGTGTCGTGCAATAAAGTCGTATCTACCAGTTACGACTTTGTTGCACGACACGGTAAATTCAATTTTGAGTGCAACAAAGATCCTTATACTTGAGATATATGTTAAATTATGGGTATTCATTTACTTTTGTAAATTAATTAAGTTCTGGGGGTAATATTGAGTGGAAAAAGGTCGTAACTACAATTTTTGATATGTTTTAAGGTTTTTTGTGCCGAAATTAGCATAAATTAGCATGAATTTGGTAAAAAATGAAATTGCTCTTTTCACAAGATATTTTGGGAGATTTTTTACTGATACACCTTTTTAAAACCATCGCTTTACAAGAAATAAAATGTATCTACATACTAGTTTTCCCGTGTCGTGCAACAAAGTCGTCAGTTACGACTTTGTTGCACTCAACAGAAATTCAATTTTGAGTGCAACAAAGTCGTATCTACACCTAAATAGGCCTATTTAGCTTAATAACTCTGCAATAAATTGAGACTGTCACCTGAAATATCAAATTAAGCGTAATGATCTACTTTTTCATATTTTTTATAAATAACTCAACTTCGCCAAAAATGTCAGTTACGACTTTGTTGCACTCACATGACGGTCTGTTATGACTACGATATTCACAGGGAGTTTCCGTAACCTGACCCATCTGACACACTTATGAATTAGGAAACCTTAACGGAATAAACATGTGCTTTATTCCGTGAAGGGTTTCCGAATTCATGTGTGTCAGAAAAAAAAAAAGTGTGTCAGATGGGTCAGCTTACGGAAACTCCCATATTGACACGTATCTGTTTATTAAGCTTCATCTTACCGCAGAAGTCTAGTGTGCAAATTCGGAAGTGCCAGTGGTATATCTGGATGTGTCCTATTCCAGCAGAGACATGGTAGAGAGACAAGAGACCCTTGTTTCAAGAAGTGGTTACCAGGCCTTCTCTGATGTCTTTAACAATGTGTAGATTTCAACAGAATATAGAAACAAGATACACATGTTTTTAACTGATTTTATTTAAGACCATACCTATCAAATCACTTCGTTGAAGTGAAAGCATATCGTTTACGATCCTTTTCCTAACAGTACCGCGTTACGCACAAATGCACAATTTTAAACATTAATCACTGCGTTTCTTCGAGTGATTCTTTTTGCTTATTGCCAACTCTGTATCTACTGCAATAATACCCATTGTAGTAAGGTACGCTGAAATTCTATCACCCAAAGGATGTGAGTAATTTGGGGAAGTACCTTGAAGAAAAACATGCAATAGTAGCATTCATACGTCATAAGTCGTTAATATGCAATAATAGTTTTTCGTATAGGCCATATTCTTGGTAGTAATCTAATTTTCTTTCGTTTTGTGTGACTGAAGCCATGCTATGGAATAATAGAACTTCACACACATGTACACATCCGGGGTACACATCAAGATTCTAATCAAACTAAGAATGGCACTGATATAAAAAATAAATTCTTAATGAAGTAGGGATACACATGGCGAAACAAACTTCTGTTTTTAACGCATTCGCTGTTTTTGGCGTGAGTGTTTCAATGGGGCAATCTACACGGCAGCGCAGATCCAGATCGGATCCGTTTCCCCGAGATCCAGATCACGGGAGACCGTTTATAGAACTTTACACGGCGCAGTGAGTGCGAAAGTACGGCGACCTTTCGAAGCGTAAAGTGTACGTATGTTACGCGTAACCTTGGTAATCGAGGAATACTTTACGCGTAACCTAAAAGTACGCGCTTAAAGTGAGCGACACTATAGTCAGGGACAGAATAAGGCGACCAATTGCGCGTCTGACGTAATTTGACGGTGCAGAACAAATGTCGGCCTTGAATAATAATCTGTGAACATTTAAAGCTTATTGAAACAGAAAGTTTACTTACATGAATTATTGTGTCCGTGCATCGAAAACCAGACTGAGATAGGACAAGTTTTGACATTTTAAATCATATTTTTTTCGAACATGCCACGCCCATACTACACATTCAAACCAATCACTGTCCGCGTCGCGCTGATTGACAAACCTTGACATACGCGCAATTGGTCGGCTAATTCTGTCCCTGACTATAACCAAGCGTGTACTCACCATGTACGCGTTGCAGATCTGGATCATGCCCGTGTAGACGCAAACTTGATACGAGATCTGGATCCGATCTGGATCCGATCTGGATCTGCGCTGCCGTGTAGATTGCCCCTATATTTCCCAGACAATAAACACCTAAAGCCACGCAACCTCGTGGAGAAGAAAACTGCTCTCGTCTATAGTGTTTTGTACGTGATTTTTGTGAACGGAAATTCTTCCTTGTATTGTGAGAAGCTAGCCATAACCCGATCCTTTTTTTGGCATAAATCATAAGTTTAAAGCCCGGGGGATGGGGGTCTTGCTTTTGGTATGGGTATGGATGTGCCGCCCGATGTTAGTATCACTACCCGGTTCTGATAGTTATATAGAAAAGCAAGATAATGATATATGGAGGAGAACCGATATAGTATTAAAATACTATGACTTTCAGGCATTGCACGGCACTCAACGCTTTTATCGTCGCCTGCGACTTCTAAACCGGGTCAGTTACCAATTAGTCCAGGAACGTTAGGTCTGTGTACAGAGAGAAGGTGGAAATAAGCCATAGCTGATTTTTTTCAGGATAGTTTGCTAATGTTGTGAGAAGCAACATATCAAGAGTCCCCCGTGTGCCTTTTGGGTAATAAGGGGGTAAAGTTTATACAGGGGTAAAAAATTTAAAATGATTCAATTGAGCTAAATCATGGACTATTGTATTCTTCTTGTCACACTGATTAAAAAATGTATGGTTTGCTTAACCTTTGACCTTTAGTTTTAGGAATATGGTCAAAATTATTTCAAGGTCATCGTCGGGTAAATTTGAAAAACAGTCCGATTTTAATTAAATTAATCCCAAATTACTCGTACATGTTGTACGGTCATATTATGGCAGAAAATGCTTATTCACTCCATCTACATTTTTTTAAATATTGACCTTATAGGGTAGTGGCTTTTGACCTCCCATAGACCCTGTAGAAACCTGATCGACATAATGAGCAATATAACTAAGGCAGGAAATTACTTCAACTATTTAAATATATCCTTTCAGTTTACACAACGAGACGAACAATTTGATACACTTTTGAAAAGAATCGGATCATTCTGAAGCTTTACCCCAGTATGACCTTGAACCGTTATTTCCCTGTACATGTAGTTGATAAACGGTAAGTCACAGATAGGGCAAACTATACCTTTTTTAATCCTTATGACATGACGCAAACATTGGACCATTATAAAATTTGACCCCTGTACAAACTTTACCACCTTATTACTCAATAAGCACAAGGGGGACTCTTGGGGACTTTTGATATGTTGTTCCTTACAACATTAGAAAACTATCCTGAAAAAAAATCAGCTATGGCTTATTTCCGGATGTTTTTCTATTAATCTTGAACTAAATACTTGATTATTTATCGAGAAGTGTGAGATTGTTGATATCAGCAAAATTAATCTCAAGCAACTTCAACATAAATCCAACCTATATCCGATGATGAATACAAAGCTCTCCGATGTTTCCAGTCCAATCCTGAAATAGTTGTAAAGGTGGCGCGGTTGTGGTTTGGCGAAAAGATTTATATGCCGCTGAAGCCGACCGCCAATTGTCCGATACCAATTCCAACCAGGAACTGGAAAATGACATCACAAAACAACATCAGAAAGTAGTCATCAGCGTTATCAACGATATTCATCGTTGTAACAATGTGATCAACAATTCCCCCAGGACCAGCAAGTTCCATTTTTTTTTTTTTTTTTTTTTTCATTTTTTCCCGTTTGGAGAGTTTATTAGACAACCAACACAACACACACGCATCTATAGGTTTCTTTCATCTGCGGGATTACCGCGTCCTCGCTTCCTAAGAAATTAATCGCGCCAACATTCGACGCTCTGCACTTACACGCACAGACTTACGCATTTCGAATGGTTACTATCACCGACTTGTTACGAAGGTACTCGATTTTGGTATAAAAAGGGAAATTTCAAATACTCATAAAAAAGTTTCCCCAAAGCGGATTTTTGATATGTTATATAGCATGATCTCCTGCATCCCGTGATACCAAAATCATGGATAGAGGAATTTTTTCCGGGTTAAGGGTTATTTGTCCACTTCACGCCCCGCCTAAAACGGTAAGTCACAGATAGGGCAAACTATACCTTTTTTAATCCTTATGACATGACGCAAACATTGGACCATTATAAAATTTGACCCCTGTACAAACTTTACCACCTTATTACTCAATAAGCACAAGGGGGACTCTTGGGGACTTTTGATATGTTGTTCCTTACAACATTAGAAAACTATCCTGAAAAAAAATCAGCTATGGCTTATTTCCGGATGTTTTTCTATTAATCTTGAACTAAATACTTGATTATTTATCGAGAAGTGTGAGATTGTTGATATCAGCAAAATTAATCTCAAGCAACTTCAACATAAATCCAACCTATATCCGATGATGAATACAAAGCTCTCCGATGTTTCCAGTCCAATCCTGAAATAGTTGTAAAGGTGGCGCGGTTGTGGTTTGGCGAAAAGATTTATATGCCGCTGAAGCCGACCGCCAATTGTCCGATACCAATTCCAACCAGGAACTGGAAAATGACATCACAAAACAACATCAGAAAGTAGTCATCAGCGTTATCAACGATATTCATCGTTGTAACAATGTGATCAACAATTCCCCCAGGACCAGCAAGTTCCATTTCCTCAAAAAAAAAAAAAAAAAAAAACATATTGCCCAGGGCGACCTATTGTTTCCGCCTGCAACTGTCCAGTAGAACGTTTATCAGCCTACCTCGATGACATCCTTAAGCCCATTGTGGACTCACTTCCAACATTCAACCTGGACTCTCTTCATTCGTTAAATATCCTAAATGAACTTTCGATGACAAGCATCTCCTCTTCACAATAGATAGCAAATCACTATATACATCGATACCCCACGCTGATGGCTTGTGAAGTTGTGGGCTCTTTGTCACTTCCTAGATCAACGTGCAAACAAAATCCATCCACAGAGAATCTGTCGCCTAGCCGAGCTGGGGTTTGACGTGTTAGCCATCTACTCGATAAAATTTTCCAGAATTCACATATATGGTATTTACAACGGTGCTGATTAAACATCTGAAATAAAAAAATGGGGGTCACCGACTTTGTTTTTGAGCTATAGCCAAAACAAAAAAGGTATGTTGTCACTTTTTAAACCACGCAAGTCTATGGAAAAAGTCAAAATTTGACGTTTAGATCGCCTACAAAATAAAAACCTCTCGATAAAATTTTGTAATTTCTAAATATGTTGAGGTCCCGATGTCGTTCTTCAAAATTTGAAATAAAAAATGAGGGTCACCGACTTACTTTTTCATTACACGCCGAAAACCACTGAAATTGGACACTTTTTTTCAAATTGCCGGCCGTTTGTTGGGCGGCAAGTAAAATCCGCGCCACATTCGGCATGCAGCAAAGCAGGAACGCAGGCGTACAGATGCGCGATTTTAATAAACGCAAACAATCGCACAGTTATTCGCGGTATCTGCGCATGATACATTCGCAGCTCAAAACTAAAATTCTTCCATTTGTCCATGACTGGGCTCTAAACAGAATGCTGAAGGTGTAAAGCAGCTTGCGCGTACACAAATCACACGTCAAACCCCTTAACTCAGGGGCTTAAAGATTGGGACACGCTCCGGGCCAAGATACGCCTGTTTTTTCATTGGATATCTGGAACAACAAATCCTGTCGGCACATCGGCAACAAACCCATCATATACAGGAGATTCGTCGACGATATCTTTGGTATAACCAACTGCAATGAAAACGATCTGGTTAAATTCTTAAACCACACCAATCAGTTTCATCCATCCATATATACCTGGGATTTTTCCGACGCAGCTGTTACATACCTCGACATGAAGATCATGATTTCCTCTGATAACGAGCTTTCGACAGATGTGCACTACAAGGCAATAGACTGCCACAGTTACCTCAATATAGATCATCTCACCCATTGGCATGCAAGAACGTTATTTCATTCTCTTGTCCGCCTATGTCGTGTATGCAGCAACGACGAGACATTCCAAGACGGAGCAATCAAGATGACGTCATTTTTAGAGGAACGGGGCTATCCCAGATCTGTCACTTCCAGAGCTCTTCAAAGAGGTCACAATTAAAAGAGAAAACAGCTTGCAACCCCGTAACATGTGCACCGGTGTAAAAGGAGATATGGTCCGGTAGAAACCATAGTCCGGGCTTCATAGACGACAACGAAATAAAGCGTGAAACTAATGTTGCATGAAGAGTCAACTGAATCGAGTGCCCTATTTTTCACCGTTGTAGGCGGACTGTGAGTCCGGAGGACTATATCTCCTGCCACACCGGCAACCAACGCATTCCACTAGTTCTGACATATCATCCTGCCATTCTTCCCATAAAGAAAGTTATTGTACGGAACTTCAGCATTCTCCGTGAACATACCAGAACGGAAGATATCTCCAAAGAACCTCCAATCGTTTTGTTCCGATGTGATGTCAATTCGCTAGCGAAGTGTTACGTGTAATCCGGTCGTTACTATGTCAACTGGATCACGCTTTTGAGTCCTGCACCACGATCGAAATGATCACTACACAAAGTCTACGGCCTGCAATAACATTCCAAAAGGTGCGTGATCCAGTAACCAGGGAGTTATGTAACCACTTCGATGGCGAATATCAAAGACATGTTAGAATAATCGAGCCTGTCATCGTAATCCTCCACATTTACTTTCGGAACGACACCGTGCAAACGCAAACGATATAATACCTGAAGTGAATAAGCGGATTACGTCTTTCCGTCTTTATGTAATAAGATTATGATAAAGTAATGCACCAATTCCCTTTATATTCTTGGAAGACCGCAAAGCATGACGGCGATAAACAGCATCCTTGACGAACTCCGCGGGAAATAGTATGGGGAAATGTAATTGATGTTTTGGTTTAGTTTTTTTTTTCATCTACAATTTTGACACCAATGTTTTTTCTAATACAGAATTTCATTAAGAATCTGAAAGTCCTGGGTGTCATTTTTAAAAATTGTTCTTTGGTGTTTTGGGCAAAGTTTGTGCATGGGTAAACAATAAAGGTATTTAAATTGTTTTAAAATATATGCCAATCTTTTCAGTTGCTCATACCGTTATATTTTATATATACCACCGTTATAGGTATAGTTTCACCTTTCAAAGTGAGACTTTTACAGATATGGCTATAATGCATAGTGCGATATTCAGTGGTCGCAGCATTACATCACGAGCATTGATTGAATATGCTGGCGTACACACACGCGCGTTTAAAGCCAGTGTAGAAGTAATTATTGTCCGGCGTACTCATAGTCCGGCTATAACGGTAAAGAATAGAGCACTCAATTCAGTTGACTCTTCACGCAACATTAGTTTCACGCTTTATTCCGTTATCGTCTATGGAACCCCGGACTGTGGCTCCCGCCGGACTATATCTGCTTTCACACCGGAACTTAGATGCGCGCGACAAATGCCCGCCTGACGTCACTGACTCGAGGAAGATGAATTCACTATAGCAACTTCCCATAGACCCTCTGGACCCCGGCCATATTTGCTATTCTAAATTACCATTAAAATGTTATTGACAATGCAACCTGTACATTTTCGGCCTCTGTACAGTAGGACGAACAATTTGCCACCATTTTTAAAACAAATTGATGAATCTGAAATTTTACCCCCAGCGTGACCTTGAACCTGTTTTGCCTTGTAACTCTTGAACTCAGGCTGAAATCATTGACGGGTACTGAACATGATGGTGTACTTTAACCCTCGTCTACCGAAGGGGGGGGGGGGCGGTTAAACCCCCCCCCCCCTTCAGGTTTTTTCCCCAGCTTGCTAAAAACCCCTTTTTTGGTGCCAAATTATTTAATGTAATTGTCAATTGACATGTTCCGCTCCTTTTAATCCAAAAATAAACATCCACCGGGGTATAGGTAAGATACAGGGTGATCCCAAAGTGATGGATGGGGGAGGGGGGTGGTAACCACCCCCCCCCCTTCTGAAGAGAAGTACCAACATGCCTAACACAACACAAGGACATCACAGACACTTGATTTTGGTACCAATAGATAGCTATGGTCCTCCTCTTTCCATTGATACCAAAATGAGTACCAACATGCCTAGCATTACGTCACAATGACGTCATAAAGTTCGTATGTCAGCAAAACTGCCATTTCCATAGACACACACAGTGAAAAATTCAATTTTCGCCAAAAAGGTTAGGAAAATCAGATTTTCGTGCGTTTTTTTACTCTACTTGATGGGAAATGACTAGTTTTATATAATGACAGCATTTTAAAGCTATAATAAGGTGTTTGAGTCGCTAAAATTGCGAAATATCAATTTTCCACCCTATATTCAGTATTTTCGTACTTTCCTCGACATATGACGCCATGGTGACGTCATAATGGGGATGTTAGTACTTAATTTGGTACCAATGGAAAGAAGAAACTCTAAGCTATCCTTTGGTACCAAATTTACAGGAATCGGGTGTTCAGTAACGAAAATCACAGGGGGTGGTAACCACCCCCCTTCGGAGTTTTGTTACAAAAAATGGCTCAGGTAGACGAGGGTTAAAACACCTTTTGACCCTCTTATATTTGACCCCTGTATAAGCCTTTCCCCCTAAAATACATCCAAGAATACACTTTAAAAAATGACACCCACTTGATGCAATTTCGATTTAGAAAAAAAAAACATTGGTTGCAAGATTGTATATGTAATTTTCACAAAAATACAGTTGCACATTTTACTAAAATTGATGCTTATCCATTATTTGTATAACTTTGACCCATTTCCGAAAATCACTGCATAAACTAAAATGCAGAGATTTATAATATGTATACATTGGTGTTCTAGTTTGTCAAAATCTTTTTCAAAGTCAATCACGAAAGCAAGACCTGGAATATTTATTGTATATAATAAAATACCATACGATGTAAAGGTTACACGGCCGGATTCTTACTCATGTGGTAGCCTATACGGCAGCTACACCATGTCTACCGCGGCAGCTACTGCACAGTACACACTGGGCTATAGTGGCGAGGCAGTAGCTGCAAGATAGGGCTTACTAAATACACAATTATTAGGTATACAGTAATGTGGCTACTCTGCTTTACCTACCCCAATGGCTACCCTGTAGTTGACCACTAGGTGGAGAGAAGGTGGATGTTGAGTAGACGATGTAAAGGTTAGTCAGTGTGTAGATGGTATACAGATGGTACAGAAAGGTTTGTCCATGAGACGCTGGTATTGTCTAGCTTGGAGGTTAATTACGACGAAAGTACGGTGTATATGCTGGGAAGTTTTAAAACATCTAAACTCATCTATTGTCCAGACATGGTCAAATAACAACGTAATGTATCTATGTTTCACGTGACAAAAAGCCATGTATGAGGTAAATTTAATGAATAAACTAACAAATATCCAATATCAAAGGTTGGTGGACTATCCTACAGAGCATGGACATTTTGTGCCTCTAGTTATAAGGAGTATTGGCAACAGTTGAAGATGTGCAGCACTCTACAACAGTTATAGCCATACAGAAGACTGTTTATTAGCTTTTATTCCCGGTCTTAGGTTGGCAAGTAAAGGCAGGGCATCTTGGATTGTATTCAGATATTTGTCAACATCTCTGGTTATACAGCAGTCTGTAATGGTACCCATGTACATACAGGCTGATTCAAAAAGAAGTTCAAGAGGAAACAGTGCTAGAGCCTCGCGAGATTCAAAATTAGATATCATTTGAAATTGTCGAGTTTAAAATTGTGCTCTTGATTGATGGATTTTGAATATGAAATAAAGTAACACTTTCATTTTGACAATGAAAGTTGTAAATCAATGGAGGCTTTCTTGTTCACGCATTATTGATTTGAATCAGAAACTGCTCTTTCTAATGACATACTAGTTTACAATGAATTCGTTACAGAATTTTTACTAAACTACAACAAAAATGAGTAAACTTCTTTTTGAATCAGCCTGTATGGATGTCTTCCAACCCAACTAACGATCTTGTTTTGCCATGCCAAACAAGGCGACCAGCAACTGTTTTTCTGAAACATCTTTCGTCAAGGTTGACAATTAAAAATACCCGAATGACCTGTTTGCATGCCTGAAAAACACCACGGTGCATAAAGAGTGATAAACTGTACATAGCTGTTATAAAGAATTATGTGTGAAACGGTTGCCATTAACTTAATTTCTGACAATCAGAAAAAATGGGGTGAAAAATGTGACTTTTTGATAAGTGTGGGTAGTTGCGATTATATACCAGGTTTTTGGGCACGTTTTCGAGGGGTTCATTTTTGGGGTAAAAGGTCATCCAGGGGTTCGTTATTGGCGTAAACTTGGCCGTGCTTTGCGTATGGATATGAATTTTGGTCGTTTGTGGTGAGTTCGCCGTCGAGGTTTTTGTTGGTCATTGTTTCGAGGGGTCATTTTGGGTCAAAGTCTGTAGGAGTATTTATTGGGGTATTTACCATCGCTTGACGTATGGAGATGATTAGGACTTCATATTTAATAAGCGCACCTTCAAATGACTGACTTAACACCCGGGGGCGCAATGAGGTAGAGTACAGTACCTTCTGAAAACTTCCCGTATACTCATATAGCGGGTACATAAGCTAGCGGGGGCCGCCCGCCTATGTCAGAGAGGATCTCTTAGACTGCATGAAGTACGGATAGGATATAAATGATGGGAGTTATTAACACATGGAAGAAAGAGATAAGAGAAGCATGTCAAAAAAGATATCATACAACATTGGTTACAAAGTACCGCACTGTATGGGTTTTTCTGGTGACTATTGCCACTTATTCGTTATAACTTGAAATAATTTCATTTAACCATAAGTTCTTAAGTATTACTTTAAAAATTGTATACAACCAAATATTCCCTCTTTGTACATAATCTAAGGTTATCAGTATTATTAAGGTTTTATCGTCTTTTATTTGTAACATGTTTTGCCCCTGAAGAGACAAAAAAAAAAAAAATAAAACAATGACATCTCCAGAATCTTTTACTTTATGGTCTGAGGACGACAACTTACCCCGCTCTTAACAGTGCCCTAGTTCATATCAACAACCGTAATTCTGCCAAATTTGGTCAAAATCTGTACTTGTTACTTTAGGATATCTATGTACATACGCCATTTTAGCAAATAAAATAATAAAAATTGTCACTTATAAAGCGCTACAACGAAGTACTAAGCGCTGTACATTAATCACACAAACACGCACAAAAAATACCAAAAAAAATATTAAAAAAGAAAGAAAGAAAGAGGTTCAGCTATGACCAATTTGCCACTCAAACTTAAAATCACCCTGATAAAAAAAAAGAGGCATGTCTCGTCGAGCTTTTAAAAGTGGAAACAGCTGGAGCATTTCTAACATCCAACTGGAGGGTCTGTTCCACATACGGGGAGATGCAATGGCAAAAGCCCGCTACCCATACATAGTCTTACCTTGTGGACCAGCACTAAGAATACCTTTTGATGATGAGCGTAGAAAAGAGAAAATACCTTGGATTATTAATCGGACAAGGTCCGAGATAAGTCCTCGAAGTACTGGGAGCCATTACCATTTCTATCTTATCGGTAATGAGGTCAGATTTGGAAACGGATGCGGGTCTTTAAATTTTAAGCACAGTGTAGATGTCAGAACAGGGATAAATGTGATCATACGGTTTGTCAAAGTGACAAGTCTCGCTGCTGAGCTGTTCTGTACACGTTGTATGTAAAGGTGCAATATGACTAATGGAAGACCAACAACAGAGAATAATACAGTCTAATTAGTGACCAAAAAGCATGAAATAAGCAGTTCCGTTGTAGGTTGATCTAAAATACCTACGGATCAGCCCCAATCTTGTAGATGTTCCAAATGTGATCTTTCATTTAAGTGTCCTATCCAATGTTACACCAAGATCCTTAGCAGAATCGGCAGTGTTGATTCTGGTATCACAGATAACTATAGTTGCTAGACTGAAAGGAGTGCGATGCCTAGAATGACAATGCACAATCTCCGTTCGAATAATCAGCTAAGCCCAAGTGGCGATGCACACCCAAGATCATACATCAGAGATACCAAATTTGTTATACATGTAGCTTCAGTGACTGCAGTACTAAATACGTGTCATCTGCATAAATCATGATATCCGCTATGAGCACCAATCACGTCACTCAAAAGACCAGTATATAGGAAGAAAAAGAGGTCCCTGACAGATCCCTTGTGGGGTACCGCACAAGCAGGAATTGAATGTCTGAAAAACTTAACATTCACAATCAAACCCAGTTTGGAACGATTAGGCGATTGATTTTAAACCATAGTAGACACGGTGCCCCCAATGCCATCATACCGACTTGTAGGACGCTCCGAAAAAGATGGAATGGGTTGAGATGGATGTGTCAAATGCGGTGGAATAATCAAGCAAAAATCAAACCAGTCATTCACTACACGAAGCATGGTTGTGTCAGTTGAATGGAACTGGCGATATGTGATTGCATATCAGATAAAGGCCGATTTTTATGCAGAGAGAAATTTACAGTTGAGATGAGACTGCTTTCTCAGTATCTGGAAATAAACATCATGTTCGCAATGGGCCGATAAAGTTTTCAGCCTCAAACATCAGAGACCTGTTTTGTTTAAAAGAGGTTTCACATGGGTCAACTTCGATGAAGATGATTGCATAACAAGATTACCAAAAACCCATCCTCTGTCAACATGGTCACTGTTCAAATTCAAACAAAGCGTTGGTGCAGTTTTCAGCCAACATTAACACTATCTTAGGCAAAAACCATATATCCAGCTTATCACGTTGCATCAACCTTTCCATGGGAGAATGCGGGACAAAATTATTTGGCAAAGTTCTTGCGCAGGTTTGGTCAGGAAGGGCCCCGCTGCATTCAATAGGACACAGCTTAGTGACCTTCTGAAAAAGCTGCTCGTCATTACATACATGTCAGAGGATTACATTGGCGGAATAGACTACAATTGATCTACACAGTTTGTTTGTACATCTTACCTTGCTCGAGGAAAAGATCTTTGTCAACTTGAGGTTAGACTTTGTCATTTTAACATCTAGCTTCCTTTTAACTCACCTTTCTTCCCGAACCTTGTCTGTATGCCATGGTGCATTTGTTTTTTACCCGTAGCGACTTTGGTCGTTTTGGTAACGTGTTTGTCCAAAGTCCTCGCGCAGCACATCATTGAACTAATGGCAAGTTTGGCGATGTCCGATCAATATTGACAAGTGGCAGATTGAACAATCACATTTTAAACTGGTCCTTTATGTCACGAAGTCTACGATAGACAACATACTTCTTTATATTTCTGGACGAGCAAAATCAATTTCAGCAATTAACTGCATAATGAATCAGATGGGTATAGTCCCTGAATAATTTTTAGTGCTTAGCAAATGAGGTGATCGGAATTACGTGAAATCATCACGTCCATGAGTATGACCTGCAACATGTGTGGAACCTTGATGTATTGGTGACGATTGGTTAGAATTAAGAGGTCATAAAGAACATTGCATCCTTACTCTTTTTCATCATCCACATGGATATTAAAATCACCTGTAAACACAACACGATGCGGTGAGACATTGATTCCCATCCACCTTTTTTTATAATGCATATGGTCTGGCAGATAGCAAACAAATTCAAGGAGGAGGATCCGAAACTAACCGAAGGTCCTAAGCACAATATGGCTCAGTTATAAATATAGACAATTGGCTCAGTTAGCAAGACAATAGGGCTCAGTTACCAAATAGGAGGTGGTGGGCTTTTGTTTCTTCTTAGATTGTTTGCTAAGCTCGCAAATGTTCAATTGCAAAATCAATTGCAAAATTGTGCACCTTGTGTATTTCGTGATTCCACACCGTCTGTTTTATTCATCTATTCACAATATTCTTGAGAAAAGATTATACACAAAATTGGAGTTGATGCCGATCTTTTGCGGGTTTGTGTTATGGGCAAATTGCTGTTTCCCACGGTCCAGAGTCCCCGTAGTCTATATTTTCTGCCGTTTACGGACATAAAATACAAATTGCGAATTTCTTACAGATACGACCGAAATTTTTGCACGTAAGATTAGGTGCAATCGAGGACTACTAATGCTAACGGTTCAGATGATATAAAAAAAGCCTCAACTTTGGTGAGGTAAGTTGGGGGAACGAGGATGTGATGCACGAATGCCCCTTTAAAAATGTTTTTTAAATGTTGTTTGTCATCTTGACACTCATCTATTTTTGTTTATAAAGGGTCGCTTTCGAACT
>JAMKCH010006383.1:0-79421 GCA_023653785.1 Ophioderma brevispina | reverse complement strand
TTTTAGTTCAAACAAAAACCACGTTTATGAACAGTCTACACTGCAAATTTGAGCACCAGAAACAACACGGTTTTCATGTAATTCAACAAACTCTACGTGTCCTTGTTTCTCTCATTTTGTGTAGTAAAATACCAGCCAAGGCTGCTGCCTGTTCTAACTAGTACACCGTATTATTTCTGTCACGCTCTGTTACATAACAGGACAATTCACGCCATTATCAGAATACCCACAAATGGTCTTCATTGTCGCAAGCATGTTTCTATGTTAAACAACTTTTAAGTCATCTCTATTTTCTATTATGTCTTTCCCAAATTTTCACCATCGTCAATATGAATTAGTAAATTAGTGATTGATTGCGAAACGTTCTTCAATATTTTTAAATTAATCATTGCATCCACGCAATCATGAATTAAAACATAATAAAAAGAAATTATAAAATAGAAACGTTAATTACGGATTTCCAAAGGAGACACCGGATATGCAAATTTACACTTTGAAAAGGCTGTATGACCAAATAAATTCTTCAGATAATGTCATCATTAAAAAACCCAGGCCTATCTCTAAATTTCTTACACTAACATTTATTCTAATTGGATTCTATCAGTTTTGATTAAAAATATGAAATCAAAACGCATTGAAATAGATGTAATAGATTAAAAATTTTAATCTAAATACAGATTTTTCCTCCATTTTAAGCTAAGAAATTTAGAGATTATAAAGGAGGTATCGCGGTATTTTGGTACGTCCTTTGTTTGTCTTATATACCATATAGCAAGACAGTGTTAGAAATTCTATGAGTTTATTGCATTTTTCGACCAGTAAGTTGTTAAACAATCATAGAATTGCTATATAATTTTTGTACGGATCTAGACAAAACAAGACAAACCCGGCTCGCCCTTTCTACAAGTAAATTTTTTAAAACAATGAAGAAGCAAGAAAATGAACACGAAAAGAAAATCAATAGCTGTGTTTGCACAAATAATACCAAAACAACGGTTATTAGTATTGTTGGTTGACGGATAATATTGAGAGATTTCTTTCTCCAGAAGCTTCACTTTAAAGGTCTTTACTTTAAAAAAAAAACAGCTGCCAGTCAAAACAAGGCCTTAAAATTTTGGCGAGCGAATTAGAAGTCGCCAGATTTTGAAAATGTGTGCCATTATTATTTTATATAGCGCTTTGTCACATTGTAAAGCGCTCCATAATCTCACTGATTATCATTAGTATGATTATTCCAGTGACCGACTTTTGAATTCATACATAATGAACACAGAATGGAATAATAAATACGCGAATTCTTTGGTTCTTTCATAATTTATTGAGCTATGTCTTTATGGCAGCTATTTGCAGAGTTAAAAAGAAAACTTTGTTTCTTTCAGTGAAAGGAAAGCGGAAGGAAAACCAGATTGAATATACCAATGCACACGAACAAAAGTTTCTTAATTTGAGATTTTTCAGAAAACTTTGTTTCTCAAACGAGAAATATGGCTTTAAGATTGAAAAAGAAAAATCAAAGCCGTGATATCAATTTGAAAAAAAAAAACCACTTTTTTTTTTTTCAATTTGAAAAAGCAGGTTTTTATCGATTCGAAAAGCTGGAGAAGAAACCTTGTTTTTCGATCGAAAAAGTTTTTAAACCTAACAATCTTCATATCGAATTTGGTATTAAAGTAGTTTTTCGCGGTTCGATTTGAAATGTAAAACTTAAACTAAAGGAAAAATATTTTATTTTGTAGAGGTAGTCTTGCAAATATAGCAAAGTTATTATACACAATAGAAGAAAAACATTTCTCGTCCACGAAAAAAAAAATGGTTTATCGGAATAAAAAATGATTTTGTTAATGAAAAAAAAGTTTTGATCTATAGTGTGCATACTGGGCAAAACAAGCTCTACATAATAACAATTTTGGATGTTTTATGATAACATAAGGCAAAAAAAAAAAAAGAGAGGTTCGGCTCAACTCCTGTATCTCAAACCCCTATAGGCCGAGAAAAAAAGGTTTGTTTCAGCTTCCCGATAGAGAAGTACTGCACAGGGGTACAAAATCACTTTTATCGCGTTTCTTTCCTTTTTTTAAAGGTTTTCTAAAGACTAACTGGGGGGGGAGAGGAGGATTGGTCAAGAAAAAAAAATTCGGCCGCAAAATAAACTAAAGGTTAAAAATGCAATAAAAAAAAAGGAATTTCCGCGTGGCGGTTATTTTTTCTGACTATATAAAAAACGCATAGCGCTCATGTTTTTGAGCTACAAAACTTAAGAAAAAAATAAACATGTTTCTTTTTTTTTTGGGGGGGGGCAGGGGGGGCAGATTTGTCGACAAGTGATAATTGTTTTTAAGGTTATCGACCTTAGACACGGGGTTGATTGCCGCGAAAGTGGTGCCCATTACCAAATTGTCAACTTTTTAAGACAAAAATTTGATCGCTTCTGAATTTAACAATCTTCAAAGAACATTTTGGATACAAAATCTCTTGATAATTTAAAAAATGATAAATTTTATTATTTTTTTTTTTACATACCAGGCAGTAAATTTTACCACAAAAATCTTCAAAGTGTTTTGAAATTTCACTCTTTTTGGAAGTGAGCCGGTAAAAGTGAAATTCACTTATTTAAGAGGTATGTGATTCCGTCGGATTTCCAATCCATATCATCCACTTTTCATGAACGGGGGTGACCGTTGTTATATATCAAGTGTTTTCATTTTGATTGAATTGACCTTTACCCCAATGCCCCATCATGGAATATTTTAATCGTTTTGATATGAGAGCTAGAACAGGTGATTATGTAAATCATAGCATCCTTTTTAAAATTAATATTGGGATTGTTTTCGCTTGAAACCAAATACATTTAGTAAATGAGAAAAAATGGTAGCTTTCTTCAGACAATTTGACAAATTCCGGTAAAATCTGGGGTGGGGGACGGGGATATTAGCAATCAGGCCATGGACATTTAACAATACAGTTATCGGAACGGTAATTAAATGGCGTTATTGGCCTACCTTTTAGAGTGACAATGCCACAATCCAATTTCTACAAAAAACAAAAAAACTCTGGGGATGGGACTTGTATCGAGCAACTAAAACAATTTTATCAACAAATAATGTCATAAACTAGCACCAAGTAATAAGGGCCATAGTTTAAGTCGAAATCTGTGGTCGTTTTAACGCTTTTCGGGTAAATCCGCACCGTATGGACAATATAAGGGAAACTGGGGCATTTTGCATATTGCATATAGGACGACTTAAATAATTTTTGTCAAAACTTATTTTGATATTTGCTTTTATAGACGTCTTAAATGAATAAGACTAAACAACAGGTTTGTTTTTGTGTAAATCAAGATTTTGTAATAAAATGGCACCCGGAGTAGTGTGCAGGGGCTTAGGTTGCACAAATGAAACCCAAGAAATATCAGAGTTGTCGTCATAAATTTCTCTGTAAAACCATTTAAACGGGGTGCACACAACCACCTTAGTTATGCATTAAGTTATAACAATTAACATTATTTATGTAAGGTGCAAATGTTCTCGATTATAGTTGTAATAAAATTTTACTATTAAAAACCCCCAAAAATATTTTGATGAAAATGCGGTATAGAGCTGACCATCTGCAATACATAGGCGGAGAAAGCGAGGGTAGGGTCGTGGAGGCTCCCTCCTAAAAGCTAACGACCATATCTGTTCCTAAAATTTGTGAAGAGTTCACATGTGACCGCGTGTTAAATGCACCTTCCCGCAGCATTGCTAAATATCTTTAGAAATAAAACGTGTTTTTTTCAGATTGGGGCTATCTAATATGATTAGAATAATTGACCGATCTACACAATTCGGCCTACGTATAACGTGCAATAAAAATTATGGATAATAATAGTATGCATAATTTGCCCAGATCTACACACCTCGGCCTACGTATTTATTGACATAACAGTTTGTTGATTAAGGCATAATTCTAGGCTATATACTTGTATACACATTCACTGTTAAAACCGTAAGTGTTTAGATTTTGCGACAAAGGCATTTAGAAAGACAAACATATGAGGGGGGGGGGGGGGGGGGGGGGGGGGTGGGGGGGGGGGTTATTTTTTTTGGGGGGGGGGTTACTTGGGGGGGGGGGGGGGTAGTGATATTGTGTCTAAAAAACATGAACGTCATGCGATGGTGACGTCTTTAGAATCTAAAAAACATAAACGTCATGGTAAGGAAAAGTGCTTGGAATAACAACATCTGACACCTAAATGTTCAGGAATTAAAGGCGTAGACATGTCCAAAAGTGAGACAAAAAGGTTTAGATACGTGTTAGCACCAGAAACAACATGGATTTACAGTGCTGAAAACAACATTGAAGTATAAATAAATTAACGGAACTCAGTTCCCGTATTTTATATTTACGCGCATTCGCATTACTGATCATCCTGATACACATATAGAACCTATGCTATTTTACCGCAAGCATGATGTGACAGTGTATATGCGTAATATGTCAGTTAATAGATCGCACATTAATCGCTAGCTACTTCTATATGATCGCGCATTTTTAATATGATATATATTTAGATTATTGGAGTATTACGTTAATAGGCCCAAAAAACGCAACATTTTTTCGAATTTACAACCAGATTAGGCTAATGTTAGAAATTGTGTTTGCCGCCTTAACATTTTTCGCAAGAATTAAATTTTTAAGGTTGCACACCCGATTACAAAATACAATTTTGTGTTTCATAGGGGAAATCACTAACATACTTTAATTCCAAAAGTTCATTGAATCCACACACCATTTTAAGCCAGCAGTATAAATGTTGATATTATACGAGTACTGGATATACAAATAACCGTGAACAAGCCAATTATTGGTTGGAGCATAATAAGGGATAGAGTTCAACAAAAATAGTTTGCAGGGGAATGAGAAAAATACAGTTTTTTTAACGCAAAATCGTGGATGAGGATCAGGCAGGTGGTGCCCCTTAATCTGTTTCCTGTAGCAACATAGGCGTAAATCCTTGGGGATGGGGGGATATATCCCCACCAAATTTGATGAGGGGATGGTCGGGGATGGTCAATTACGATCTCCCCCCCCCCCCCATGTCTGATGCCCAGTCATGTGTTTTTGACCCAAAATTACCTCATATTTTACCATAATAGTTTAAAAAATGGTAAATTTTCGGCGCGCTTCGCGCGAATTTTGTTCGAATTACAATTATATTTAATGCTTTAGCTTCTTAATAGCAAAAGTTAGCCCGCTACGCGCGCACATTGTGCTAGTATGGATCTTTTCATCAAACCACATTTCATTATAAATTTTCATCAACCCATCCCCTCAATTTCAAAAAGAAATTTACGCCCCCCCCAAAAAAAAAACAAAAACAAAAAAACCAAATTCAAAAAAATAAAACAAAAACAAAACAAACCCCACAAACAAAAACAACAAAACAAAACAACAACAAAAACACAAAAAAAAACAAAACAAAAAACAAAACAACAAGAAAAAAACAAAAACAAAAAAAACCAAAAAACAAAAATAAACCACAACCAAAACAACAAAAAAACACCACACATAACATACAAACCAAACCAAAAACACAACCAACAACAAACAAAAGTTGAAACAACCTAAAATAAAAAACCAAAAAAAAAAAACAAAAGAAAAAAAACAAAAACAACCCAATTTTTGTTTTTTTTTTGTTTCTTTGTGTGTGTTGGTTTTTTTTGTTTTTTGTTTTGGGGGGGGGGGTAGCCAAGTCTCTAGTGTTCCCGTGCCCGGCCAAAACGTCCGGTCTTGAAGAAATCCGGAGCATGTTTCTTCATCTTTTTCGGCAGATTCCCCAATTTTTCAAAGATTTCTATCCCTTTCCACCTCTTACTCTAAGAAAAAGTGCTAAAGAGGTCTAAACTTGTCCTCTTAGGAACCTTTGGTGGCCGGGCGGGGGATTCTCAAATTTTTAAGAACCGTTTTCGAGGGTTCCATTCTTTGACGCGTTCCATATACAGGACAAAACAGGTTCTAAGGCGCATATTTGTTATTGTGTACGAGTTACTTTAAACAATTTGTGTGCTTGGTTTATTGTGGTTTGCCTTTGGAATATTATTTCCTATCATTCTTTCATGATGATATAATATTTTGGACAAATTGTTCATTTGAAAGGCAAATTGAAATGCCTGAAAACTAGAATGTCATTGTCAGTTTCTCGACTTGCAATATTCTATAGAAACGTTACTCGTAATATAGGCCTACGTTAATAGATTAGCTATTGTTTTTTATAAAGTGATGGTTTGAAGCAATACAGCACGGTAATGGTTCATAACACATACGGAAACATAGATCGGTAGCAAGGAGTTTTTTCAGGGATGGGATGTTGAGCAAGAGTGGATTTTTTTGCAAATGTTGAATCTTTTGTGGAATGGGGGTTGGTGGGGTGGGGAGGTAGGGAAAACAAAAAAAAAAAAAAAACAAAAAAACAAAGAAAAAACAATAAAAAATTAAAAAAAAAAAAACAAAAAACACAAATGAAAAAACAAAAAAAAAAAACAAAAACAAAATTAAAAAATCAAAAAAAAAAAAAAAAACAAACAAAAAAAAAACTAAAAAAAAAAACTAAAAAATAATAAAAACAAAAAAAAAATCTCACACAAAAAAAAAAAAAAAAAACAAACAACAAAAATAACCAATAAAAATAATAACCCCGATTTCACATCATCACTCTAAAAACAAAACAACAATTATTAAACACTAAACAACACAGCTAAAATCAATCAACAAAACATAAGCTCAATACGCACACAAATAGTCCCTAAACAACAAACGTAAATGTACACCCCTTCCCCCGACCGATCTAAAAAAAAAACCCAAAAAAGTCATATCACAACGAACACCTCACCCCTAGAAACATATAAAAAACAACAAAAAAATAATCACATAAAAACAATACAAACAAAAAAAAACTACGACCTAAAATACCAATAAACAATCAAACAAAAACACACTCAAAATACCAAACACACAAAAAGTGGACTTTTGCCAGTAAACAAACGGCCTTACTTTTACCAAAAATCTCATTGAATCCGTATTTACGTGCTCAATACGATCCCTCGAAAAACAGCATGTTATGACCTTTATAACCCTTTTTTGGGGGGGGTAGGTGGAGGTTCGGACACTTATATCGGCGCTCCTCCAAAGGTCCCGCTTCGAATCTTATCACTCTCCGCTTGTAAACGTTAATTTTTGATAGCGAAAAAAACAGTTGGTTGACGAATTCGGTTCATTGTCCGGCTTCACCTTCCCTACCCAGAAACAGGGCCTGAAAACACAAATTTGGTGATGTGATTTTGATTACAGCCGAAACCCCTCAATGCTTAGGGTCAACACTGCGGACTGATCAATAAGGGACCAATGCGTTGCAGTGTACGCCTCGCAGATCGGTAAAAAGGCAGATTTGGGGTTTCCTTGCACTCTGAGAAACGAAGAAATTTCTCGGCCGAAAATCTCAAATAACACTGCAAAAACTGATCAACGTTCTTGAAAAATGGTATAGGATACATATTATGAACACGCAACCGAATGTACAATATATTATATGTTATAAAAACTTATAAGTAACAAATCGCAATTAAAATCACGAAAATATGTAAAAATCTTGAAAATATCGATCTTTACAATACTTATACAAAGAGATATGCAGTTTTCTTACTATTATAGTTTGGTAGATTCATTGGGTAAATTATTAAAAAGAAGAAATCGATAGCTATTTTAATGATAAAGTTATAGCTATTTTTCTGGAAATACGTCCATACCTAATTTCGTATGCATATTATATGTATGCAAATTAGCCTCTATCTATTGTTCTACAGAGCAAATGATGCAGCTTTTATTCCAATAACTTCAAACACTATATTTAGATTAGATACAAAATTTTGCTATGTTGCGGGCATATTGCCGCTTTTGTGTTAAATAAGCCTCTTTTCAGGTCGTACCGCTTGCTAAGGCGTTGACACTCGAAAACGTGACCACTGAACTCGTACAGCGAAAGTCTACCACCATAACCAAACTCATATCCATACGTCAAAGCACAGCCAGTTACCCAATAATGACCCGGAGGCCTGGACCCCCACATGACCCTCGCAAATGTTGACACTAAAATCGTACTAGCGCGAAACTCTACCACCATACCAAAAACAGATCAACGTCAAAGCACAGCCAAGTTACAATATATGACCCCCCCCCACCCACCCCCCCCCCAAACCCCCCCCACGGTGACCTTTGACCCCAAATGATCCCTCAAAAACGTGTACCACAAAACTCGTACGGCGAAACTCTACCACCATACCAAAACTCATATCATACGTCAAGGCACAGCCAAGTTACCCAATAATGGACCCATGATGACTTGACAACCAAATGAACCCTCGAAAATGGAACCACTAAACTCGTACAGCGAAACTCTCACCATACCAAAAACTCCTATCCATATGTCAAAGCAAGCCAAGTTACCCAATATTGACCCTTGGATGACCTTTGACCCCAAATGACCCAAAAAATGACACTAAACCCGTACGGCGAAACTCTACCACCACACCAAAAATAATTATCCATAGTCAAAGCACGGCCAAGCTATCAGATAATGACCCCTGGAGACCTTTGACCCCAAATGACCCCTCGAAATGGGACCACAAACTTGTACGGCAAAACTCTTAAACCATACCAAAACTCATATCCAGGCGTCAAAGCACGCCAAATTATCCAATAATGACCCATGTATGACCTTTAACCCCAAAAACCAATCAAAACGGACCCTAAATTCGTTATGGCAAAAACTCTACCACCATACCAAAATATAATCTCCATACGTCAAGCACGCCCAAGTTATCCAATAATGGACCCCTGGATGAACTTTGACCCCCACAGGGACCCCTCGAAAACGTGACCACCACACTCGTACGTCGGGCTCTAGCCACCATACAAAAATCAATATCCGTATGTAAAGGACGGCGAAACGCATAGAGAACAAACCAACAAAGTTGGTTTTTTTTAGGTAATATAGATATATTTTGAGTTTGTGTGTGTGTGTGTGTGTGTGTGTGGTCTCCCCCCCCACCCCCATAATACATTTATATATGTGTTGTGTGTAGTGGGTGTGTCTACACACAGAAGACCGACCACAGAGCACCCAGAGACGACGCACCGCACCGGAGCGATAAATATAATACAGGATCACAAGTTCTAAGTTCCCCCACGTTATTTAATAATGAAATAGAAAACGCATGATTTCAACAAATCCCAATGCAAATGAAAGAGGATGCTCTTCTGCCCATTTGTGAAAAATGATAGAAATCCACCCCGGTATATGGAAGCAAAGGTACCACTTTTCCTTATCCCTAGTAGGAAACCTTATCTCCAAATAAACTCAGTTAACTGGAGCTAACGCTTCGTTAAATGGAGATAACAAAGTGAACCCCAAATAACGCGCTTTATCTAGGTTAACAAAGATGAACCACAAATAAAGCCACTTTATCTTAAGTTAACAAAGCTTGATCTCGAGATAGCAGAGCTGAAACCCCAAATAACGACCCTTATCTGGGTTAACAAAGCTTAGCTCGGGATAAGTATCTTATCGCGAGATAAGTCACCCTATCTCAAGATAAGAAAAGCTGAACCCAAATAACGCCACCTTATCTGGAGTTAAAATCCTTATCTAGGGTTAGCAAAGCTTGAACCCTAAATAAACGGGCCTATCTTGGTTAACAAGATGAACCCCAAATAACGGCGCTTATCTAGGGTTAAGGAAAGCTGAACCCCAACTAACGGTCCTTTATAGAGTGTAACAAAGCTGATCTAGAGATAACAAATCTGAACCCAAATAACGGTCCATTTATCTTGAGTTACACTCCTGTCTGGAGTAGCAAACTGAACCCAAATAAAGACCGTTATTTGGGGTTCAGCTTTGTTAACCCAGATTAAGGAGCGTTATTTGGGGGTTCCAGCGTTGTTATCGTGAGTAACTGAGCTTAGTGGAGATAAGGGGCCTTATCCTTAGATCAGGTTTTCTTATCTAGAGATAAACTTGTTAAACCCCAGATAAGGAACATTATTTGGGGTTCAACTTTCTATCTCGCGATAAGCTTGTTACATAAAGATAAGGACCGTTATTTGGGGTTAAGCTTTGTTAACCCTTGATAAGGACGATATTTGGGGTTCCAGCTTTGTTAACCCAAGATAAGGACCGTTATTTAGGGGTTAGCTTTCTTATCTCGAGATCAGCTTGTAAACTTAAGATAAGGACCGTATTTGGGTTCAGCTTTGTTTACCCAGATAAGACGCGTCATTTGGGGTTCAACTTTGTTATATCACAGTTAACGAAGCGGGTTCTCAAGTTAACGGAGTGTTATTTGGAGATAAGGCTTCCTTCTCTATGGGATAAGAAGAAAGTGAGACACTGGCTTCCATACACGTATTCCAACACGAAGGCTCATTGAATGAAAAAGTGCCAATAAAAGAGTTGCAGTAAATAGCATTGCTCATGTACTGGTTGGAGTGATCCTGCAAGGCAGGAGACTTCCATTTAATTAATACACTTTACCTTACAAAAGTGTCCTTGTCTAAAGGATGTTTAACTAAAATAAGCTAACTTTTAATGCAAAGATGACAACGCAAACTGCAAATTAAATGTAACATTTGGGAAACAACCCATAGTCTAGCGGCTCTTTCACTGCTACACCATCGTCAAGCCAAGCAATTGGGATTACACGCTGAGCAACAGCTAGACCCGCCATGTTTAAATCTGAACAGAAGCGTGACGGACACGGGCATAACAGGGGTCACTGTCAGAGGGAGAAAAATTCCCGGTTGAGCAGATTTTCCTGTGTTGGAGGTGAAAAAGTTCCCAGTGAGAGGCAAAAAAGTGCTGATTGCATGATTTTCAGCGTTTTTTTAACGGGTCAAAAGACGCTCTGCGGTTGAAACCTTCCCCCCTGCCCTCCCCACCCACTCGCCTGTACGGTATTGGTGCTGAGTAGCTAATACCTGAGACCTTGCCATAGTAATAAAGCCAGCTGTGTAATCCTATTATTTTAGATTAAGATACAAAATGGATGACCATTCTACCTTTAAACATGATCAAACCGTACATTGAAGGCAATGAATTTACTGCAAACTTTTTTACTGGACACTTTTATCAGATCAATTGAGTTTGCAATTGGTGCGTGATTGGATTTCTATAATTTTCTCAACACAGAGGGAAGAAGAGCATCCTCTGTCATTTGTATTGTGGATTTTGGTGAAATCATGCGTTTCTATTTCATTAAAATAAGATGGGCTTCTTTGGGGGGGGGAAGCTTAGAACTGGTATACCATGATAGTATAAATTAATATATATAGAGAATCTAGAGACATACACACACACAATTATAATTATATAGATATATATATACAAATATATACTTATATCTCTCTCTCTCTATGGTGTGCGTGTGTGTGTATGTGTATATATCGCATGATTTTTCATTTAGAGAGTAGGTCTTTTTCCGATTTATAACATATTTCTACTGCGTCCATGATTTTTCGAATTAGTTGTTATTAAAAATATTTATAAGAATATTATCAAGAAAGTATAAAAAATCTAAGAGATAAAGAGATCGCGGACGTAACAAAATGGACTAAAAACTTGCTGTCAGAGGGACTCGAACCACCGATCTTCCCATTGGGAGGTCGAGGCTTACCAAAGCGCTATGTGCAGGTACCACTACATGGATCGATTATTCTATGAAACAATGCCAAACGTTACGCAACAAACGGTCAACAGAGTGTTCAATAGGTCATGCCAATTTTTTACGGTCTTACCATCTGAGAAAAAGAAAGCACTGGTTGTGTGAGCTTTTTTTATGCTGCATTGTAGATCGTGGAAAGTTTTCTTCAAATACCATGAAAAACTGATTGGTGTATTTCAAACAATCATTTGCAACTGCGTAGGACCGTAAAGTTGCATCGTGAAAATGGAAATTGTTTGGTGTGAGGACCAACTGTAAAGTAGCCTACGTTTCTTTTCATAACTTTATACTGGATGGATTATTACGTATGCATTTCGCAATATGAACATGTGGTAGTCCGTGGTCCAGTGGCAGAGTTTCATTGACAATAAAAATGAGAAAGGTGTGCCGTGTCCCTCTTTTGGTTCGAATCTGCCGGTTGTTTTTTCACGGCTGTGGGCTAACTGGTCCAGTTATAGCTGGCAGGACCCCCACTTAGCAATCGTTGTGCGTGTGTATGGATGGAATGTGTGGTTGTGGATTGTGTGTGTCACAAATTGTTACAGGTTTGTTTTAAAGGACCTCAATTGAAAAGTTTCATTCAATTGGAACCAAACTTATGTCATAGGTGCACAAGGGGATCGTCATATGTTGATTGAGGTCAAAGGTCATGTTGAAAGGTCAACGTATGTGAAAGGCCAAAGGTCATGTGAGGTCAAGTTGAAAAAAATACAAAATTAAAAAAAATGGAAAATTCATCTAAATTGAAAACTTGAAATTCAATTCGAACCAAACTTTTGTCATAGGTGACCATGCGATCCCTCATATGTTGATGAGATCAAAGGTCACGTGCCAGGTCAAAGGTCATGGGGCGGCCCAGCAGCTTATATTCTTTTGAATATAGCGAGCGGAAAGCCGAGAACCGCGAAATTCTAGTTGATTTTGCTTTTATGGATAATGTCCATAATATTTTTATACCTTTCATAACATTGTGTGGACGTGAAATGTTAATCACGAATTTTGTTTTAATTAAAATTGCACGTATGTGTAAATAAGAAACCCTTTACGGTAGTGCTATCGATTTTGTGTATAGTCATGTGTATAAATCACGTCGCTTAGTGCTTCTACTAAAGATGATATAAAACAGTTTCTTTATTGATGAAAGAATAAAGTAATCGCTATTAAATTTTACAGATCATATAAATCACGATTGTGTAAAACCGCGTGTTCATGGCTTCCATGAGCTTATGAGCAATAAGTAAATGGAAATAAAATAAATGGAATATCCAATAAATAAATATAATAAAAATTCAATTTATACAATGAAAACACTCAAGGGTTATATGTAACTAATTTCAAGAACACGTGAGTAGAATAAACGCTACATATTCTCCCTTTTATCACCCAATATTATTGTAGGTGTGGTCTTTCGACAATCTGATGATTATTACTCTCAACGAAACAGCGCCCTCTTCAGTTTACCCCAATTTTTAGATCATAATGAAAACCTGGTCTCATTGCCTATTCAATCCAAAACGTAAAACACGCGCGCTGACATATCGTTTTTTTGAAAATAAACTTTATTTAACGAAACTAAATTGTTATCCCTAATCACATTCAAATTTCTTCCAATATAACTATTGGCCAAAAACTAATTATGCCAAAAATGATTCAAAGTATGCTGAAGTTTCGTTGGATACGGCGTCCAAACCCCATTTTTTTTTATTGTGTGATATCTCAAAAGTACCGTAAATCGTCTTATTCTATGAAATGACCACGCCATATGCTAATGACGTTTACTGAAATTTTTTACTGGGGTAAATAACTTTGAGCCCCCCCCCCCCCACCACCCGCATCAATGTTGGAGTACACCAACATATTTTTGCCCATTAAAATAAATAATATCCTATATCATTATAAAGTATAGTTATGTGTATAAATCAACAGTCTCTGTGCTATCTACTAAAGATGATATAAAACAGTTTGCTCATTTGATGAAAGAATAAAGTAATCGCTATTAAATTTTAAAGATACATTTAAAAGTCACCTGGAAAAACGAGTGTTCACTGTTTCATGAGCTTATGAGTAATAAGTAAATGGAAATATAAATAAATAAAGGGAAATAAATAATACTACGAAAAACCATAATGCTATTGACTTTACTGAAATTATTTTTGCTGGGGTAAAGATACATAAGCCCCCCCCCCCCGCATCAATGTGGTGAACACAAAACGTATTTTTGCTGTATGATAATGACATTAATGAAATTATTTTAATGAGAAATTATACATTGAGCTTCCAACCCCCACCCACAATGTGGAGGACCGACTAAAGTATTTGAGCCTCCGAATTCCCCCAGCCCCGATGTATGAAGTCATATGCAGAGCCATAATTAAAGGTTAAACAGTGGCAACGCGTTTTAAAACTGCAGGCTTACATGACCGTCTTAGTATGATTAGTGCTTAAACATTGTACGGGGGTGGGGCGGGGTGTTACGTTAGGGGTGATGTTTACCAATACAGAGCCTAAGTAGAAGGGGAAGTATGAGCAAAGCGTACTAACTGCATGTTACATCAGCTTCTAAGTGATGATTAGTGCCTTCAACATTGTATGGGGGGGGGGGAGAGGGGTGTACGTTGGGTGTGATGTTTACCAATAGTATATTTGCAGAGTCTAAGTGGAAGGTAAAGCATTGAGAAAAGCATATTTCAGTTAAGGCAGCTTCAAAAAAAACTAAAAAACAAAACCAATAAAACAAAACGACATTCTCTGCCAGGCGATATGAGTTCAAAAATTAAAACAAGTAGTCAAAATGTGGTTTCTAACATTAAAACGTTTTTCAATCACAAGTTGCTACAATAATTCATGAAATGAGGATCCCACGATACAACCAACCACTACGATTCCGGTGGGCGCAAAATATTGATCTTTTGAGAGGTAAACTTTCATTGCTAGGGCTTTGGATAGGTCAAACAGTCCGAGAGGTTCTACTTGAACCAATGAAATTATATTATATACTTGAAAGCTTATAACTTTGCCGTTAAGAAAATGATGGGCCCTGGTTGCCCGGTGTATCATTAGGCCAGGAAATGACTTATGAACCTAAAAAACGCGGCCAAATCACCAAAAGCGGGTATTTCGTATTGAAAGGAGAGGGTTTTGACCAATGTTTGAAGTTATTTTCCGACTAACAGGGCGTCGCTAGAATTTTGTCAGGGGGGGGGTGTTTGTTTGTTTGAGTTCTTGTGTTTTTTGTTGTTGTTTAGTGAAGAAATGTTATTGCTTGAAAGCGTAGTGAGGACAAAACAATACAACTAACCGCGCACGGTTCGGGCCCACTTAAGGGCCGTTGAAAATTGTCCTAAGTAGATGCTCTTACAGACCATTTTTCTTGATCGTTGAACTGCACACCGCAGATGCCTTGACACAAAACCGGGGCGCAAACCGGAAAGCCCTGAACGGGTGGGTACAGGGGCCGCTTAGGGGCCCCTGGGGGGTGCATGGGCAGAGCCCCTGCCGGGTCCAGGGGGCGGAGCCCCCGGAAGCTCTTGGATTTAAGCTATTCAGAACCTTCAAAATGACCACTGTTTGAGGGGTAAATAGTACCAATTCAAAGTAAAAGCCCTGAGTTTACAGACTGGTGCAAACTTGCCTCACTGGGACGGGCAGATACCAGATAAGCTGGTAATCCAAAGAGAATTGCATATCGGCGAGCGCCAATGTCTTTAAACGGATGCGGTGCATGAGCAGAGCCCCCGCCGGAGTCCAGGGGGCGGAGCCCCCGGAAGCTCTTGGATTTAAGCTATTCGAACCTTCAAGATTACCATTTGGAGAGGGTAATGGAACCAATTCAAGGAAAAGACTGGTTTCTAACTTTGCTCACTGATCCGGGCAGTATAAGCTTGTACCGCCGAAGGGGAACTATACACATTATAGCTAGCGCCAATGTCTTAAACGGATGCGGTGCATGAGCAGAGCCCCCGCCGGAGTCCAGGGGGCGGAGCCCCCGGAAGCTCTTGGATTTTAGCTATATTAAGACAGGTATGTTTGAAGGGTTAAGTATAGTAATTAATTCATATGACAGCCAATAGACCTATATAAGTTTATGGTGTCTGGCGGCTAGGGAATCGATCCCTACCAATTTTTTCTGACCACTTAAGCTCCCGACTGAAAATTCCCCTTATACTGGTTAGACCCAAAACTTGGGGAAAGGCCCATGGCTACCCTCGGGTTGTCTCCAAATTTATTTTACACATTTTGTCCACCAAGTCACTTGGGTCTGGCGAAACATTACACAATTCATGATTACCATTGGTTAGGCTTGGAAAACAACTAATTGGCTTGGGGAGCAAATATTTGTGTATTGGATGTAAGTTGGAGGTCAATCTCATGCGTTCTGATGTCGTTCTCCTTTTGTTTCATTCTTACTTCTCCTTTCTCTCTTCTTTTCTCTTCTCTTTCCCTCTTTCTTTTCTCTTTCTCTTTTCCTTCTCTCTCTCTTTCCTTTTCTTTCTTCTCTTTTTGAGGATCGCTGGGGGGGGGGGTGTTCCACCCCCCACACCCCCCCATGGCGCCGGGCCTGCGACTAAATGACTTATATATTAATCTTATTTTTTTGATACTTAGTTGGAGTAATAGTTTGGTATCCTGAAAATGGTGGGCACCTATGGGTTTTTTTTTTTGTTTTGTTTTTTCCAAATCAGCATGGATTTCATCATTATCAACAATAGAAAGAAAATCAATGAAAAAATGCCTGTAAAACGTTTCCATACGACATATCACAAACCTTACCAAAATACGCCTGCGCTCCCGCCAAGCAACACCTTATTGACAACGCGTAAGGGAAACACCTAAGGCGCCGCACCCGTAGGCACAAGCACATCACGCGCGTGTACTTTTGACGCATGTCCGCGATATAATCGCGATATTATGCATTGTAAAATAAGTTGAATGCCTAAGAGTACGAGGGTGATAGTTACATATTGATGATGATTATGATTATGATGAAATAAGGATTTTAATTCATAACGCCGCCGTTACAATGTAGTTTCTTTGGACACCTGTATTCAAATTTCCATGTCAATATTGACATCAGTGTTCATAGTAATGTCTACAGAACACCCATAACGCGTCTGAAATTGTTTGGTGTTCTAAATATAAATAGCAGAACACCGGTGTGCATCACTTAGCGAATATTTTACAACACTATACTTTGTCTTGTCCGAAGTATGAAGTTACGACGCGCGCGTGGACCCATGCCGCCTTTCAGTTTGCCGTGCGCTTGTGCTTTGCCACGCGCGCGGCTGAAGTCGGTACCCTGTAACGCCCGGTCGCTACTTCATACTTCGAGCTGGACCATAGAGCTGGAATATTAAACCAGAGGAGAATCTCGTGTATATGGATAGCCCCAAGCCCCGTAACCGTTTTCTCTCACACCCAGCGCGCCGTGGTTGTTGCTACGTAAGCACGCGCGTGTCATCACTGTTGAGTCGCAAGCACACGCATATAAAAATCTTTGCGTCACGCGATATGTTACCAGTGTTTCATTTTCCCCATGTTCCCATTGGTCTGATGGGCCGATTTTTCTGCAATATTATGCGAAAACCAATCGATTGAAGAAACATGCTTCTAAAAGATTCCTGCATCCCTATGCACAAAATTCTCCCGATTACCCCTGTTAATTTTGCTTTAGAAAAAGATATTGGGGAGTCCGTGAGATAAGCATGTGGCATCAGTTGTTTGTTGTTGTTTTCACTTACTAACTTGACAACGTAAACTACTCGCGTGTCTCATACATATGCATAAGGACTTTTCCAATACGACGATACGTAACCAAATTGGTGGTGCCCAAAACTATGTTAATGAAGTGCGTATGCTCATTATAATACTGTTGGGCACCTAGATTTTGGTACGCCGTTTCGGGAGAATCTTCGGTCTGGGTTATATTTACGTCTTTGATCTGGACAGAGTATAGTGTTCTAATCATGGCTGTTTTGAACACCTCAGACGCGTCCTGTGACGCGTCTGTGTTCCATAAAATTTGCAAGTGTGTTTTATATAATATATAAGTGCATTCACAAATGTTTTTGGGTATGCACTCGCATTCACAAGATTTTGAGCTAGTTTACAACCACATGTTCAAAGTGTTATAGGGTCCGCATGTTCGTAAGTTCGTGTTTTTTTTAGAATAGTAAAATTATTTTAAAACGAATATTGGCCTCGCACGCAAGAGAGTACCCTAAGCACTTGCGAATGTGTGCGTGCGTACCCTAAAACATTAAGTGCAAACTTGTTAAACACTTGGTTGTACCCTAAAACACTGCGAACGCGTTGCGTTTTCTAAAACACGAACAGGAGTGCAAACCTCATTTTAAATGCTTGCCGCACACGAAAGCGTACCCTAAGCACTTGCTAACATGTTCACATATTATAAAACACTAAGTGGGGTGCAACCTTTACACTTGTGCACATGGATGCGTACCCCATATATGTATGTTTACAGTTCGGATCCTTAAACACCATGTGCATGCGTACTTGTAAACACTTAAGAACACGCTGTGTAACTTAAACAATTGCAAATTTGAGGCGTACCGTAAAACACTTGCAACCACGAATGCGAACTTCAACACAGGTACAAACAAATGCGTACAATCCCTAACCGGGGCATACCATGATTACACTTACACCGTGCAAGCCTAACACCCGTATTCGCTAGCTGAGTTAAGGCACTGTCAGCGATTTGCTAATCAGAAATTTTAAAAGTCATTTTTTTTTTACATCTTTGTACAAGTATATGTGTCCTAACATACTTTACAAGTGATACAACCAAAGCAGCCTAATAAGGACCAAATCGGTTATTTTAGTTGGTTACTGTCCGTACAGACACTACAACAAGTAATGGCATGAGATTCATATCTTTGAATATGCTGCTTCTCTTTTCATACAAATTTTCATAACTTATGAAAATGCTCTCAGACTTCTACTACACTTGGTAAACTATTCCTTTAAATGTCCAAATATTTTCACTGCTTTTGGGCCAGATCCCTTGATATTGCCTCTACCTGGTTAAACTTAGTTCGAGGTTTGGCAATCCATTTCCAATTTCGGTTTTCTTTCTGGGATTCTGAAAGTTCCCGAAAAGCGTTTGTGGAGTCGCTCCGATAGGTTTGGAAAATTTTCTCGCAAAACTAAAATATTTTTTTGCAAAACTATGAAATATTATATGCAACTGGAAAAAAAATTGCAAACTATGAAATATTCGCAAAACTGAAACAAAATGCAAACGCAAATATTCTGCAGACAATAAATTATTCTTACAAAGCTATGATTTAAATTGGCAATATTCTTGGCAAAACGATCACTATTTTTGATAACTAATATGTGTGCAAACAATTTTTTTTTCTTCTTCCAGCCACAAAACTAACTTTCATATTTTCTCATCCTTAACATATATTACCCCAAACTCCGTTACCCACTGTCCCTCAACATCTATACCCTGTTCAGTGTAAGGTGGACCTGACCCCAGTCTTTTGCCACTTATATTATTTTTACATGTTAGAGGAGAGACACCAAGGTGTGCCAAAATAAACTATAGCTGCTAGAGTATATTACCCTAGTGTTGCATTATTACCAGCCATTCCTAGTGTTTATCTCAATGTACTTTAACAAAGGTCAATGTTTCATCTTATACTGAACACACTATAGGACTTCTATTGTATCTCTTTCCCTGCATTTTGGGTTGGATTTTTAATTTTGAATCAAGCCCACCTACCAAAACAGCAACAACCATTAACAAGACGAGTCCTTAAAAAGGACAATCTTTCTGCATTTTATTGTCACAAGTTGTGAAATGAAACAACAAAGTGGTTTTGTATCACTAAGTGTCATGAATACTATGCAATCATAATCAATAATGATCAACCTTTATTGTTAAACAAGAACAAACAGACATCCGTTATTTCATGTTTACTTTTCTGATCATCTAGTATTATTTTGAAGTAGAAATCACATTGCATGGAACACCAAGCTTCAGTTTACCATACTTCCCTTTAAAGGAAACTTCTTATCTTAGTGCAAGGCCAAATCACTATTTGTAGTAATACCGGTCATACATTGCTTGTACAAAAGTTGTGCCGTTTTTACCACGCATGAACTATTGTCTGCTTAATGAATCCGTTTCCCTGCTATTCATGCTTAAAATATACTACAAACAATGTAATTCTGTTTTTACCACACTGTATATTATAACATTTGGAAGTAATGTCCATTCTACAGTTTAATTTTGTCAAGCAAAATTTTGCAATCGACCCAACCAATCAGAAAAACTGTTACATAGCTACCTTTAGGTTAGGACTATCTCATTTAGTGCAAGGCAGGGAATGTCACTATCACTAGCGGTGCAAGTAGGGTATGTATATCACTGACCATGGCAATGCATGGAAATATGAGACCCTTGAAGTCAAGGCAGTATCAGTAACAGCTAAGAAGTGTAAACAATGGATGGGCTGTATACACACAATAAGAACTGAGTAACCACTATGAGGGTTTGGTCAATTAAGGATTAATCTTATGCCTGCAGAAGAAAAACCTATTAGCACACTCACTCACTCAGTAAGGTTAGGCCATGGTTACCATTCAGGTGGTAATAAGTTATGATGGGGGTGCTGGGGTCTATCTCATTGCCACCATGAGTGTAGCTGTCATGGTGGATTAGGAGTTGCACTAATTTGACAGTGACATATTAGGTGTAGTCAAGTAGAATTTAATGACTGCTAGCTAGAGCTACAGGCCAATTTCAAAAAATCCTGAGTATATTTTTGTCTGAACCTCATCTGTTAGGAGGTATGCTATTGTTTGTCATGCGGTAGATTATATATGACATTGAACAAGATCCTCGAAAAAAATGATGGATTCCTGGCAACATTGACTTGCTGATTCCAAAATCGTGATAATGCCACTTTGCCATCTTGAGATGTCTAGATAACAGGGGTAAACTTGTAAAAGAACACCATTTTAAAAGGCGTATAGGCATATGTGCTGGTACTAAGGTAGGCAAAAAAAAAAAAAAGTTTGGCCTCAGAAAGAAATGTGAAAAATCGCAGTGCGAATGTGGGATTTTTTGTTTGTTTTTAAAAAAATGCTAATGCGAAATGCGGATTTTTTTTTATTGATTTTTGACCCATTTTCTCATTTTTCCCCTGTAAATAAAGAAAAAACTTTCAAGTGAGCAAAATCTAAAACAAAATGCGCTAAAAATGCGCGCGGTCCTCTGAGACAAACTTGTTTTTTTCTTGGCCTAATACAGATAAGTATAGTTTGCATAACTACACCCTTTTTCTGGCATGCACGACAGCCCAAAACTGTACCAACGGTCATAATGGGGAGTGTAAATATTAGGGGAGGGGTCAGTATGTACGCCCGTGGAATGGAGAATTTGAAGGGGGTATGGAATACGCAAAACAATTGTAAGCGAGAGGAGCAATATGAAAAAAATTTCACACTCTACATGCGCAAAACCATTGTTTGGAAAGGTGTCTGCTATCTTGTGTTTGAAGAAATGTTCCATCAAGGTTAGTGTTATGTCGGCCAGAGGATCGGAGTAAACTTCGATGTTGCAGAATAGAGCAGCCAGGTGGTGTTCAGATCTGATAGAAGGATAACAGCCACACCACTCCTTAAAGAAAGATCCAATTGGCTGGTTAATTAGTAGTTATAGTGAGCGCGTTGTCTTTAACTTTAAGCTTATGCTTCTTACGTACAGGGCATTTACGGACAAATTGCAATCTTACTTGTCGGAATACCTCTCTTTGTATAGTTCCTGACAGCCTAGGCCAGGATTGCGATCTGTAGATGACAAGACGCTCCTTACTGTTCCTCGTACAAAAGTCAGTGGGTGACAGAGGCTTTCAGCATGCGGCCCTAGCCTAGGGAACTCTTTTGCTATCTCGTTCGCCATCCCAGTCCATGTTTACTTTAAGAAAGCTCTAAAATTTTATCTTTTCTAAGAGTGATCGTGGCTTTAAATTAGTTTTTTGTTAGGGCCTCACATGATATTTAATTGTTCAGCTGTGTTTTTATAAGTTTGATGGTATACTTTATCTCATTCATCTTTTACCATCCTGTTGTATTACTAGGTTTAGGTAAAATCGTACTCTCTATTTTGTAAAGCGCTTTGACCTTGTTATGAGAAGGCGCTATATCAGAATGCCGTGTGTATTGTATTGTATTGATATGATTATTTTGAACTGGCTTGTCAAGTAGAAAACTAAGTGCTGAAACCAATATGTCGAGGCACTCTTCAGATGTTTCACATTTGATTTTATAGTCGGGTAGCATCTTACAGTCAGCTCCCTCAGAGCTTCCCAGACAGCAGCATGCGTGGTTCACGATAGAGGGTGTCCAAAGTGCTTCAGCCTTGGCTTTCAAGCACAACAGTGTATTGAAAGCATAATGAAGTGCAGCCTTAATAGCGGCATCAAGGTTCTACTTGGAGCTTCTGGCGGATTAGTACAGTGCTTCTTTGCTGCAGACTTCAGTTTTTCTCTGGCTTTGCTGCCTTTGTCACTTGGAGCAAAGGAGTGTCTTCTTTCTTCTAGGTAGCATTCCAATGCAATTTCTTTGTGGCTAAAGTGAGGGCATATAATTATATATTACTGGGTTACTTCAAGCCCTTTTCCCAATCCAAGCTCATCCACAACAGTGTTGAACCTGTTATGTATACTATAAGTATAATGCTTGCAAACTTTACACACCAACGTGAACGAATCGGAAAAGTTCAGAAAGTTCAAACACGCTCAAAACGTCTTTAAGAGCTTTTAAGATCAAGTTCAAAACAGTTTGTCGATCATGCGACAGCAACACTGGTAAAAGACAGCTTGAAGTTCGGAACAAACGTCAAAACTGTAAAACTTCAAAACCCAATGTCAAAGTTAAAGTAAACGCCAGAAGAACTACTGGGTATAATGAACAATTACAGGTAACATTTATATACAAATCAGTAAACTGCTGATGGCTGAGTTCAATAATCCATCACAAAGTCTTGAAGACGAGTGCCTTGAGTAAGATGAGCATGGCAGCGGCGCAGATAAGGACAATACTGTTGGAATTAGACTAGGCCAGATCTACTTGTGAAGGGTAGACAGGCATGGCCCGACATAACTTCTTGTGTGGCAGTACGAAGCCACAGTATACTCTCGCCTTTGCTTCACAAAGGTACAAATCTGACACGTGGGCTCAGATACATTCGCGAGCGTTACGACTTGCAAAGTCGCCAGGGACATGGCCAGCACCCAGAAAGATGTCCAGAGGCCGAAAGCGACTGACACTCTGAGAGAAAGGTGGAACACAAGGTCTGCAGAAAATTCCCATGGCGCGGAGTTTTTTCACTTACTCTCTGTATGGATATTAAGCTTTGTGCTGTTACTGGATGATATACGTGCCAGAAGTGTTAGTGGAAGCAGAGATGAGAGAGCTTTCTAGCATGGGTTGATGATCTTAGTTTGGCACTGGAGAAGACAGCAAGAAGTGGTTACGAGTGACATACAGATGAACCCGATGATACGCTTTTTGACAGATCCATCTGTAACAATCCAGTTGGTCTCTAGGACGAGGCAGGGTGATGGTGTGTGGAGAGTTAAGGGCTTTCTGGGCAGCGCTGAAGGCAGAGTGAAGATCTTCGGTCCATGGTATCTTGTCTTTGGATTGTAAGTCCAAAACTTTGTAGGCACCACAATGACGAAAGACCTGAAGGAGGGCGCTGTGCTAAGAGTAGCAAGTTTGTGACAGCTAGCATTGAGGGTACCGCTGGACCAGAACCATCCCAGGATCAAACTACTGTCTTGCTGTCTGAAAGGCGGAGTGTGCAAGACGCAAGAGCTGGAGTACTAATTGCCAATTCTGGAGTAGGAACTTCAACAGGATCGCATCCAAAGTCAGGTCATCAGCAAGTTTAACGACACACCCTTTTACAGGCACAGAGGACGCGGACATTATCTCTTAGGAACGAACTCGGAGCCAGGATTTCCCTTGACGATCGGTGTAGGACCCTGGTGCCATGGAAGGGTGTAGCTACTCCACAGTATTCATTGAGACACGGATAGAGGGATCTGGGGAAAAATGCACTAGTAAAGTTCGGTTGCTCAAGGACCTTCCATTTGGCTATTTTGCGAAGGGTGGAGTCAACATTCTGGCATGAGGGAAGGCTGGGGCTTGTGTAAAGGCCAGCTTTTCCCCAAAGGCAGTAACTAGACGGAAGTCGCCACAGATTTTCTTAATCAGAAATGATGAGTTGAGGTACTCAAAATTGATGTCCAACATCTTTGGACATGCAAAAACCTTTTTTTTCAGATCAGAAAATTAGCAGCATTTGAGGGAGTCTTCCTTTGCATTGTGGTGGCTAACGGACCCATATTTACAAAGCTTGAAGGTACTTGAGATCCATTGTATCTAGGAAATGATGGGTTGAAGACTTCATATTCTGGTAGAAGGTAGGGGAGTCTTGTCCGATCTTTTGTTTTTTTTTTTTTTTTTTTCGGCTGAGTATGTTGGTCGGGATCAACAGAAGGCCGGAGAAAAAGGCATGGACGGAGTACACACGGGTGATTGTGACCAAGTAGCTTTAGGTAGTAGGCAAGGATCCATACAGGTAAGTTGTGCCATTACTGAAGATGATTGGCATTTAGCAGGTCTTATGGTGACATCATTGACCTCCATAAATGGAATGCAGTTAGAAAAAAAAAAAAAAAAAAAACCCCCTTACCTCGAGGTCATTGATCACCAAAACTTCGAAAATGAAACCGTGTCCATTGCGGGTAAAAGTCACAGTGGTTTCTCCTACTAGAGATAAGGGGGAGAACCATCTGCTTGGTGAGCGGACTGAGAGGCTGGGCGTATTGAGACATTGATTGATCTGGCTTGCTCTCACGAACATGTACCCTTCTGCGCCACTATCAATGGTAATCCTTACTCTGTGGTGATCATGAAACACATTGAGGGCGACTGTCGTACTTGCACACGGTGAGTCGTTGTGGATTTGTGTCTGTGAACTGATCAGGTCTATGGTCAACATAGGCGCATGTGACCTCAGGGGGGACTCTTGACGGTTTGGTTGAATTCATATCCCTCAATATCCTCATCAAAAATGTTTGCCACTTGGCGAGCATGGAGAATTAAATCAATCTGCCTTTCTGGGAACTACGGATCATTCACTCAAGAGTGTTTGGACTCAGCATCCACCCGCTGGCAGATAGGGCAAGATTTTGTTACATGTGGTTGCAGGGAGGTATATCGTGGCCTGTACCGGTATTGGATTCTTGTGACCGATGAAGTGTGTGGTTCGCATGGACCGTGCGGTCTCTGTTGATTGTAACTCATCAAGAAAACTGTCTCGTACTTGATGTATTTCTGGTTTAATGGATGTGAGTTTGTGAATGTAGTCGTTCCATCATGTTGGACAAGTTTGGGATAGTCCGAGTTTTAGACTTAACATGAGGACTACACAATTCTTATGTGGGATAAACGCATCGTCAATGGCATTACGTGGTGTGCACTTCCCCCCCCCCATGTTTGTGTTCATCCGGTTCCAGTTGAATGTTGCTTAATCAATGAAATGGCCACCTGTACTCTTCGAAGCCACAGTTACATGGTGTATGGCGAATCGTCTGCCAAATAATCATTCAGGGCCTGTACGATTTTTCACTGATGGTGTTGCGGCATATGGAGAGGGTAGTAATTACGATTTTGACTAGCATAAATCTAATGTGGCACATTTCTGTTGAGCCTGTTTTACGGTCGAGTCCGAGGTAACATCTTCGCCATTGTTTGTCAGGTTTCGAAGTGATGAGGTCCCTTTTTTTGGTTTTCTTGCCCCATGTTTCCACATCACAAGATACGCGAGAAGTTTGGGTCCAATGATGAAGTGTACAGTAGATTGGTTTTCCAATTTTCAAAGAAATTCGGTTCCATATTTTTGAGAGGCTTCATTGCTAAGTCAGCACGATTAGGCGTGTTATATTACCCTCGAATTTTGATTAAAATATTATTTTCTCAATTTTATTTGAGAAAAGATTTCTCCCGGGGAAGTATTTTGTTTACTAAAAGCGAGAAAAGGGGATTCCCTAGAGCTGTTTATGTCAAGGCTGCACCTGTTTAGATTGCACAATAGGGGAAGTGGGTAATTCCCCAAGTATGCTAAACTTAGTAACTGCGTCAGCTTGTTTATGCTTAAAAGATCAAAAACCTTGCAAAGATCTGGGAATTCCCCCACAAAGTTTATATATATTAAGTGATGTAATTTCGGTGATGAATCCGATTGTCAGCTAAAATGTAAGGTTATGTTTATGCATAAGGATGAGTAATGAATATTGTTTAGAAGTGGAAGCCTATCTGTGAGTAGTTTAAATACTTCTCACTGGAAGGCTCTCTGCTGCCAGCATCCACAACAGTTAGCTAGAAGATACTATTTTTATCTACAATAATGGTAGATTTAATGCTTCACACACAGTGCCAAGATGTATATATGTTTTCAATTCCATGTGAGCAGAGTGCTGTACTTATTCTACTGTCATCTTGAAGCCGAAAATGCTGGGAATCAAAATAGGATCCAAATTATGAACATAGAAATCGTGGTTAGTATCTTCTTGAACTGATATACTGTGGATTATGTCGTCGAGGGACTTAATTTAACCTGTCGTCTGACTGCTGGACCAACAGTTATCTTTCAGACTGAGAAGATTCCCATGGAATCTACTACCTGAAGAGTTAAATTATGGAACGGTGCATACTGTCATTTTTGAGTCTTCGCTGTGAGACATCAATCGTTGAACTGCAACACTATCAACATAGGATTACTAGAACTCGTTTATACGATAATCTTAAATTGTGTAATTATCTGTGATTTTGTTTTGGACATACCAAATCTTGAACCAAATCACGTAAAATCATTAAAATAAAACTGTTTATTATCTATAATTTAATCTTTGTGCCCAAGGCTCTTAATTTGTGTTTGAAAGGTATTTTCTGACCTTTGACGCCCTACGAGACGTCATAACAGGTGCCATACTGGAAGAGTAGCTCTTAACAAACAAGGGGTGTGTCCCTTGCTAGATTCAAGACTAGACAATAAATGTTTTGAGTCATTTGTAGACAATGTTGATTAAGCCTTATCAGTCCAATACTAGTGGCACTAAGATTTAGCTTTTGTAAATTGAGGCGCAGAGAAACTGCGATGAGGTAGATTCTTCTTATACGTGCTGGCCACCAGCCACTAAGGTCAATGGATGAATTTAATAATGTCTATAAACAATCAAAAACAAACCTGACTGCCAGAAGAGCAGTTAAGCGATCACAAAATGGCACACTAAAGTTAATATTAGATCATGATCCTAAGAGTATCAGATTTCCTATACCTTAGAGACATGAGGACATGCCAAGAAAGCACCCTCAATGTTTTTTCTGACCACCCCAGGTTTTTTGATATTTGGAATGTTTACAAATGTATTAGATCGCACTGAAGTGACATTTAGTGCTGCAGCAAGAGCCCGAACAAACCCTCTATTTTTCGAGAAACCGATGACCTAATTTGAACAAAGTGCATCATATATTCAAAATAAAGCTTGACATCTCAGGAATCCGAAACCTGCATGATGCAAAAATATAAAAACGTTGTACAAGTGAGTTATGAGGGGGGAAAGGACCCCCTATGAAAATCACCAATAAATGAAATGACACTGGTAATGCACTTCTACATTATAGTACACAATTCCAGTGTTTGTGTTATAAGCATGTGTGTGGATATGCACCCATCATTAATTATATAGGTTATACATTTAATTAGGTTTCTATAAATATTCTAAAAGTATGTAGATTCCCAAAAGATGGGGGGGGGGCGTACTACTACTGGGAAATCCCCCCGCAAACTTAGATCATACCATCTATCCATGGTGATGTGACTACTATTGGAGGGGCCTATGTTCTCCCGAGAGAGGATTTATGAAGTTCATGTTATTTGGCACCATTATAAATTGTATCTACTGCTTTCTACTGATCCTGACTATTCAGAAAAACGATGTCGCCATTTTTTCCGTTGACCTTTTTTCCCCTCACGAGTCAGGTCAAAATGGTCATACATCGCTCAAAGTATATCGACCTTGGTATCCAAAATGTGGCAAAGTTCACAAGAATATGGGCATATGATATTTAATTTTGGGACTTGAGTTTGTGTTTTTTATAAGTATAATGCAAATAAGCTAATAGAACAATCATATGCATAAATTTGCCTTAGTCAGACCCCAGTCGGGAGAGGCCTTCAAAGCACAAGAGTACCTCAGTGTTTTGTCCAATGTAAGTGAAAACCCTACCAACCCGTTATACCACCTTGCTATGATCCAGGCTTAAGAAAACCATTGTTTCATGAAATGTACAAATGAGTGATGACGTTAGTCTATAGCCCTTTTCTTACCAAGCTTTTTTGTACACGGTTTACAAGTGGGGGGGTGGGGGGGTTCCGACCCACCTGAGAATTTCGCTAAAGCTTCTGATTTGGGATTACCACGTATGGTCCTCCCTTTCCGTGATACCAAAATAGTAACAACATACATAGTATGGCGCACAATACGTCATAAAAGTCCATTGTGCCGAAAATTGGCATTTTCCTCTATAAATAGGCGAAATCACATTTTTTTGGCGCTACAATCGAGGGAATATCCCATAATGGCGGATTTTCATGCGGTTTTTGTCAGCCTAAAATGATGCAATTGACTAATTTTTACTAATATAGAGTTTGTAGTAGACCAATACTGTGGTGCATAATATTTCCAAAATGTACCATAAATATCTGTAGGTGGCAACGCCCCCCCCTATCCCTTCTACCCTTCTTGACTTTGAAGCATGCCCCTAACCCGGTGACGGTGCTTTTTACCTGTCACATTTTTTTTCGCTAAAATGACCCGAAGGATGAGAACATTACCCATACGATTACAAAGATCTTTGGCATTTAGCGGCACCGGAGCAAAGTTTCACTGTGGGGTGTGAACCCCCCCCCCCCCCCTTGTAAAGACGAGGGTAATAAAATTATGAATGAATAGTTTGTTATAACAGGGAAACAACCACGGATTCTCACTACAGAGACAAATTTAGTGTTACTAATAGCTTTTCATCTCAGCCACATCCGTTTTAATTTCTTCTTTCCATCCAGGACCCAGTGGGAGGGGGGGGGTTTCAACTGTTCTCATGGGATATCATGTGGCGGGCGACACCAAAGCACCCATAAAAAATGGTATATTTCAGACTTTGCACGATACATACGTTAAAAAGGGAGCAAAACCCACGGAAATCCTTGAAAAAAGGGTGTCTTTTCACACTTGAAACCGGACTGGTAGTGTACCGCGATTTGGAAATTTTCGAGTTTGTATCTCGTTTCTGCTTATTTGTGTACATGAGCTATTCAGTATCGCCTACAAGGGGTTCCAATATTGCCATCTTATATTAAGGGTAAGGGTATGATATTCCACTCATTCTTGTTTAGGGTGCCTTTTAGACCGATCAAATACATGTACTTGTTGACCGTATACTTTTTTTAAAAACAAACTCCTTGTTTAGGGGTCGGGTACTTTGAAATTTGGCTTTTGTGTAAAAGCAGACACCTCACCCCCTAAAGGGCCCTTTTTTGAGGAAACAGCTCAGTACTAAAAAGTGAGACTTTCTTGTCAAACCCTCTACACTTTGGACCATTTTATGGGACAAAATCACAATAGGTCCCTTTGCCCCTTTTAGTTTGTGGAATTTGTGTGTGGGGGGGGTGTGACGGTGACCTACTTGCTGGATCTCGGTATAGTCCCATGCCCTCCACCTGCCAGTGGCCCCAGTTTTCATGAACAAACGTCATAAGGTAGGGGTAAATAATTTGAATTAGATGCGTAACAATAGATCATTACTTTGGGGCTATTGGCCCTGATTATTTGCACACACTCTATACACTAAGACCAGGGAAATCATGATCAATGTTCAAAATGAAAACAGGTTATCACAGAAAAGAGCTAGATTGAGATAACAGTGTTGTTTAGAACACTTAAGATTTGTGAAACGTATTGGTTGAACAGAATATAACATTATCATCGATGGACTAAGTGACATCAGCCCGGGGACAGCAGTACCAATGTTTCCAATGTTCTGCCATTTGGTATGGAAAAAAAATCGCAATTTTGTGTGGAACAGTTTTTACTAACGTTGTAACACAATTCAGTTACTTACCCATGGGCATTATAGTCAGCTCTATTGGGGATGACTCTAACTTGATCTTGCCTTTAGCCTATAGACTATTCAGGGGCTATGGTTGAAAAGGATACAGCATCATACAAATGAATGAGAATTACAATTTTGTATGCACTATTGTTACAAACGTGTAACATAAAATTTGGTTTAACCAAGAAATGGTCATTAATAGCGCTGTGATTGCATGGGTTGTTATATGCAGCTGGGGGATTTTCCAACACAAATGATCATACGGTGACTTGCCACAGACAACAGTCCTCATTTTTAGCCTTTCTGGTATAATCAATGACCCCCAATTTTGTAATGACAATGGGTCGTTTTTCAATATATTCTCAATCGGTGGGGAACCAATTTTTTCTAAAAATTGTTGGGAAAATTAGTCAAAGTTTTCTCAATCTGAAAAGTAAAAATGGTCCACAATTGAGGGGCAAAAAGGGGGCATTTGCCATTAAATTTGTCCCAACATTTGCATCTCTGGTAAAGCATGGGTCCCTTTTTTGGCAAAAAAGAGGTAGAGCTATGGGTACTACATGGAAACGTTCCAAACTCTCGGGGCATCCCCCCAAACTAAACCTGAGACCCCCCCGGTTATCAGGGTTACTCACTTGATCTTGCTTTAGAGAAGCTAGACGATTCAGGGTCCGGATGGACGATTAATGAAAAATCCATACATGTGACTGAGAGTAAGATAATAGTATACATACTTTTGGTCTCTTAAGGCGAAATCGTGTTATTTCCGGTTATAACGAGAGTCGTTCATGGATTTGGTAATAAAGTTACCTCGATCATTTCTCTGGTGCACCTTTTTACAAAACAACTTGCTTATACTTTTTACTTACCCATGGTATCCAGAGCTAATAGCAAACATAATTGGGGATTATGTAGGGGCATTCTACATTTAAAAGCAGAGTAATGTTTAGAGATGACTACATGGGCAAGAACTTGAGGCCTACCTCTTGCTCTGGCAGGGAACTGGCCTGCATAAGGCAATTTTATGCATCTTATTGTCTCTAATTAGGGTTTATTTGCATATTCAAGAGAACGAAAGGTCAAATAACAAAATAAATTCATATACAATATTCCTTTTGAATTGCCACACTTTGGTACCAAGTCGATATATTTGACAATGTATGACATTTGAGGACCTTTGACCGTGTGCAAGTGTCACTAAAGGCAAACAGACAAAATGGCAACATCGATTTTATGAATAGTCAGACCCTCTTACGTTTATAGTGTTGCCAACAATTAACATGAAGTTCACCAAATTTTACATAGGCCCCTCCACTAACAACACCTCTAACTTTTTCTCCCAGGAAGTAAAAGGCTTAACTCTATTGTTAAGTGATCCTAAGATATTCCCATTTATCAATTTCATAACATTTGCACAAATTTAAGCTAAATGGTTACCGGGGGAGGGGGGTATGGGGTAAGAGTAGGGCACAAAAAGTAGGGGGGTGTACAGTTTTGATAGGAATTACAGTAAATCATCATATAATGTTACATTGTTATAATAAATATTTCCTCATCTTCTCATATTATTTTATCTTAAACTGTAACAGGGCCGGCGGGGGGGGATTGTTCCACCCCAGAGGCTTTGAACGGGAAAGAGCTTGCCTCAAAAATAAGAAATCTGCCCTCAAAATCATGAAATTGCCTCTTCTGAACAATGATCCCGCCTGTTACGCCCTACCTATTTACACGGGGTTCAGATTTTGCTATTATTGTTTTGTAAGTGGTCTACTTCGCTGCGTTTTTTTTTATTTAAAAAAAAATAAAATTCTTGCCGCATTTTCAAAAGTAACGATTTGCCCCTATTTTGCCAAGTATTACCTTGAACTCATTTATACTGCACTTTGGCCTTGTCTTATGACCCCACAAATTTGTCTCCTTGGGGGGACCTTGGTACCATCAACATGAGTGAAACCCCTCGGTCCCTTAAGTGTTAATTGTTTTGCCTTTAGAGCCAAAAAATACCAGAACATACCAATAACAGAAAAAACAAAAGCAACAAAAGAACTCCGTTAAAAACTTCAATGAACTACCCCAATGATATATATTATAGTGAGAGGGTGTAACTTCAATTTAGACAATTGACATCATAGAAGTAAACCTATGGGATTGAATGTTTGTACTAGGAACTTTTGCACCACTGAATAGAAGACCTTAAAAACTATTCATTGATACAAAATTGCAATCATTGGAAAGTGGAAAAGGGGGTACGTGGATGTTCGGTATTTCCGTTTTTGTATAATGAACGGCGGAGATGAATGGTCCCTTTTTTCTTGAAATTTGGTATACGAAAGGGTGTGCGTTTTCTGTTTCAATCGTACATGTATAATTTTTCAGTGTCCATCAGTAGTAAAATGTTACAAACCACAAATATAACGAGAGCATCAACGATGCTGTAAACCCTCGCTCACAATTTATAGCACAGGGGTGGCGCACTTAGGATGGGAAAATGACATGATTAACTCATGTATTTAAAGAATTACTGCAATGTATTGCTTTAAAATCTGTTTAAAAATTCTGAATTTTTGATATTCGTGGTGCCATCCCCCTGAACCACCCTGATGTAGCACAGCCATGTATCTAATAGGTCACATCATTTTGTATTACAGCAGAAAGCAAAAAATCTGTTGGAAACCCACCTTCCCCCTTCTACCAACACCCACCTTCCCCTCTTCAACACCCTCTACCCCGCTCCCCACCATCCCAGGTACTCCATCCCATCAATCCCCCACTTACCCTTCCCCAACCTCCTATGTACCCATCCCAACATCCCACCTACCCTGACCTAATATCTCCCTTTTCCCTCCCCATATCCCCCCTTTCTTACACATCCTAACTCCCATTCTCAACACCCTCCTTCCTAACACCCGCACTTATCTCAAGGGTAACACTCTCATCATTCCCCCACTCATTTGTAACCCCCTATCGACCCATTTCCTACCCGTCCTACTTATTCCAAACATTCTTCCTACCGATCCCAACGCCCTCTTAATGTATTTCATGTATATGACCATAATGACTATAGAAGATACTGTCCATGATTGATTTGATTGATTTGGAAGAATTTATTATTGTGGCTATCCAATGAATTTGGCAGCCTCAAAGGAAATAAACTGCTGTGGATTGGTGGAGACTACGAATTTATCCCAATTATTTTGATTTTTGACACAAAGTAAAAAGCTTAACCTTACATTTTGTACTGTTGAATTATTAACCTGGATTTGTCCCCCAACCTGTGTGGTAATCCTAATCATATGTCCTACATAAATCTTTTCATGCCAGTTACACAGTGCTTTTGGACAAATTAGTTTTTTCCCTCCAGCAAGACGAGTTCACACTATTTCGCGGGAACGGACCCTACACAGTGACAAAACTGGTAGTCCTAGTAAGTGTTCTAACTATTCTAAGCAAGAGCAACCAATGTTCTCAAACAAACTTTTCTGAACATTATGTGAACAAAACTAAGAAAAACCATAGTATAAAGAATATGAGTTTAAGTCAAATTTGGTGTGAGCATGAAAGATAACAAGTAACCCGCCCTACAACACTGTACATTCCTCATATCTTTGTTTTCAGTAACTAAGAACTTGATTGAGGAAGTATGCAGTGAAATTTTGGTCAGTTAATCCAAAAACATACATCATGGTCGTTGGACCATTAGTGTTGTCTGTCTTCCGTGGCGTTTTGTGAATGGTGCCAAGGTCACATGAGGTCACCAAGGTCACCTGAAGGTCACCAAGGTCACATGAAGTCACCAAGGTCCCTTGAGGGTCACCAAGGTCACATTAGGTCACCAAGGGTCACATGAGGTCACCAAGGGTCACATGAGTCACCAAGGTCCAATGAGGTCACCAGGGTCACATGGAGTCACCAAAGTCGCATGAGGTCACCCTGGTCCCCATGCGTCACCAGTTCACACGGGGTCAGAATGTCCAACATGGGGTTATGAAGGTCTTGACTTGTAATGGGACCAAAGGTGACAGGAGGTTGCCAAGGTCCAATGAGGTCACCAGGGTCCCCTGAGGTCACCAAGGAATCCCATGAGGGTCACCAGGTGGTCCCTGAGGTCACCATGGTCACAATGAGGTCACCATTGTCCATGAGTTCACAAAGGTTCACACGGGGTCATGAAGGTCACATGTGGTTATGAAGGTCACAGGGTTCACCCCCACCCTAACCCCGATGTACCCCACCCGCCCCTCCTTGGTGTACCCACCCCACCCCAACCCCCACCCCTGGCCCCGCCCAGTGCCCCCCCCCCCTAAACACCCACTCTTCCAGGGGCGGATCCAGGATTTGAAAAACTCAAAATTAACCCGGGGCTGAAAGGCTGTACTTGTCCAAAATGAGCTAATGGCTTATTTTGTGAAGAATTTGCAGAATTACCGAGGCGCGCGCCCCCCCTATCCCACACCCCCCTTCCTCCCCCTATCCCAACAACCCACCCTTCTCCCTATCCACACAACCCACACCCCCTCATATGAGTTCACACAACACAAATGTATGTCATAGCAGTTTTTACACACAGACCCAAGGCTGGGACGAATCCCTGACCCGCCCGCGATGTCCGAGCAGAGGTGTAGAAGTAACCATTGTCGGCGTACTCATCTCCGACAATGGTGAACAATAGGTCCATCGATTCAGTTGACCTTTTACGCAACATTAGTTTACGCTTTATTCCGTTATCCGCTATGGAGCCCCGACTAGGCTCCAACCGGAACTTATCTTGCTTTTCACAACCCAACCGGGCTCCAATCCTCCAACCCGGGATATTAAACCCGGTTGTTGTAAAAAATTACATGACAGGTGGTATAATTTGATTACTCTACTCACAATGCTCTTCAGTCTTTATTGATTGCACATTGCCACCCCCCGATTTCACATCATCAATGATACGAACCAATTTCCTTCACTGCCTAAGTATGCATCGCGGTTTTGTCGTGTGACACATTTCATGGCTAGGGCATAAATCTCGTGTCAATACACGACCATGTGCCAAATGTGACGTGTAAACCAAACAACCCGGAAGTTTGCAAGAAGTGAATCTTGGATCCGTTTACTTTACCATCAGATTGCCATTTCCGCCAGACGATGGCGGCCAAGACCTCAAATAATACAGCAACTCATAAAGCATCAAAAACGACTTGTCCTTATTCATAATCAAAATAACACTTACGTGTGTTGTTCTTCATCAGTTTGGAATAAGAAAATATTAAATTTTTAAGTTTTCACAAAAAAAAAATTGGAATTTTTGTAAATATTTTGTGTTTAGAGGCCTACTGTTAAACCAATCCGATGTCTAAATTTAGATCTGACCGCTATGCACTCAGTGCTTTGACCCGGTAACTTGATCAAGATTGACATTTGTAATTCTGGCTTGTGTTTAGAATTGATCCACCCCCACAGGTTAACTGATGCGCACATGGGGATTTCCCCGGTTTCATTAGTGACAGCATCCGGACATGGACAAGGGCAGGAGTGTTGTTTGTACATGAAACAGTACAATGAATTGTTAATAACCTGCGCCATAGCGTGATCCAATCCAATGGTAGTATCCTAAAATACGCGCGCGACTTCCCGTGTCATTGTGGAGAGCACAATGACTTCTCACAATGACTCCTGCGTGACGTAAGCTAGTAAATGAAATTGATTGGGGCCCCGAAGAATGGATAGACATTTGCTAAAACATTTGAATTTCCAAAATCAAATTAACAACCGACTTTGAATCCACTACAAAACACTTATTAATACCTTTTCAGTTCACCTCCATTGCGACAAAACTTAGTACATTAGACAAACTGATAAGCTAAATTAAATATTAAAGGTAAAAAAAAAAAATTTTCTATCAATTCATGCCCCCGATTTCTTCCCACGTAAGCTTGGCTTGCCTACCTGACCGGAGGCTGAACTGATGCCCACACGCCTGGTATATGGACATGGTATCCGTCATGGTAGCCGCGGTGGGCACCGATTACACCGATACAACATTCAGTCATTTTCGGACATTTAACAATTGAGAAGACGAAACCTTTCCTACCCATCATGTCATTTTTAGTCTTCGGGGAATTAATCGAAAGAGCTCTCCGAAGGGCTCTGAAAAAACTGAGCAAAAAAGTCATGCCATGATTGATACCATATCATGCATTCTGGTATGGTCATTTGTGTCATCACTGCACCTGTCATGTCTCATAACATCATGTGAGCCTCGGGTCAATTGTTCTAGCCGATGACAGTCCCCGGGTACAGTCCCAGGGCAGTGTGTCTTTTCAAGAGTAAAAAAGACGACATGTGTACTTTTCCCACAAAAAAGACATTACAAAATCAGTGCTTAAACAAGAAACGCCGCGCTGTTTTTGCGAATCGGTATTGTACATGCACAACGCAACTTGCAAGAGTATATTAATTTTAATATGCAAACAATCACGTACGGGCATTTTTGGGATTTCCCCATAGTTTTTCCCCTTCCCCCTTTGATGGGGGGGGGGATGGAGGTAGTAGAAAATACAACTAGGAAAATGTTCCAATCAAAGAGAAATAAAATAACCAAATAAAGGACAAACAAAGAATAAACCATGGAATAATACCAGAAATAAGTAAACAAGATAAAATGAATCACAACAATAAACCAACCCAATACACAAAATAAACAACATTAATGTAACAATATTAAAACAAAAATAAATCCAAATAACCAAATGCCAATTCACAAATGGAAAAGAAGAAAATAAATTAGATCAAAAAATGTAAATACACAAAGCGGATAATGAACAAATATAAAGACAAAAAAATAATGGATCATATTTTGCATGAAAAACTCATTAAATTATAAGTAGACAAAATATGATGGACAATAACAAAACAATACCAAACAAAATGAATGTACAAATATTAAAAAAACAAAAAAAATAAATAAATCCAAATAACAAATGCAAATTCACAAATGAAAATGAAGAAAATTATATAAAAAATGTAATACCAAAGTGTAAATGAACAAATATAAATACACACATGAAAAATGTAAATGGATAATTTTTGAATTAATAACAAAAGTTTAATAAATAGAAAAAGATAAAAAATAGCACATAGATGACAAATACATTCATAAAAAAAATCAAATTAAAATGGATAAATGCAAATAATGTATACAAATTTAATACAAATTTGTGAAAAGAAACTAAATCTATCATATAGCCCCTGTGGTATTAACATATTATGCCATGAAAATTTCATTCGTTCATTTTCACCATGACTGAGGAATCTCAAACTCGCATGTCTTACCCTCGATTTCATTAACCATGTAACAGGGCAAAGATGAAATGTTTTGGATTCTTCGACAAATCATGCGTAAATACCCAATTGACTCTGTTTTTGTTTTTATAAAGAAGTCCCGGAAACTTTGAAATCCACAACAGCAGGGACGTATATGTGGGGGGTATTCCCTGGTTTTCATGGGAAATGCGGGGACAGCTCATCTAACATGGCCAATGCATCATGTGCATGACTGGAGACCGATTCCGTAGGAAGGTTTTTAGGGATAACAGCGAGAAGTTGAGGTGAAACACTGAAATAGCTTACCATAGCGTACCGTAACAATTCTTGTAATAATTTGATAGTCTCCGACAAGGGCTGTGTACCTTTGTTAACCAGTTGAAAATAAATAATTCCAGCCGCGATTTAAAGAAACTCAAGGCTCCCTATCACTGTCATGACATTGTCATAGAAAGACCGTCCACGCTGAATAAATTGGTGATGAGTGATGCCTGATCATAACTCATACTGATCACAAATCTGCATCTTTTTTCAAGCAATCCAGATCCGTAAGATTACCTACCCCTGGGATGTTTAACTATAGCAGTTTGGATTTAATTTGATAGCAACAGCCAAAAAGTGTTAAATTTCCAGCTCTGAAACACGAACATGGGGAAACATTCCTTCCCACACGTTCATAGTTTTGACCTCGAATGCCCCCACATGATTACAAAATGGTTCAATTGCACTTTTCAATTGGTGCAAAACTTTGTTACTGGGATGATGCGTTTTTTATTTACTTGATTCCCTGGAGACTTTACTATTTTATTCGAGGGGAGGCGGGGAGGCGGCTTCAACAAAAATTGAATTGGAATTTAAAAAGACACTATCAGTGATTTGAAAAATGTTTGGAATTTTGCAGGAATATGCTTCAAAGTGAAGGATAAGTCGGTAGATTCGCATAAGTTACCTTTTCCCACTGGAAGAATTGACGAAAAGAAGAAAACGGCCGTGTTCAGATGTCGATTCCCCATTCAATCTACGTGTTGGAAAGTGTCCGAACGACAGTATGACTTAAAATTTCCGATTCTGTCCTATGAGGTTTGCTTCTGGTCTTATCATTTGCAAGGTATGTGAGGATACCTGTACTTGTGACATACATACAAAAATCTGATTTTTGATGGATTTTTCGATTGTCTGATTAAGCAATCACTGATCGGTATCTTTAAGTGAGAATTTATTTGTAGATATGAAACTTACGGTTATTAATACAATAATAACTTGTTGCATCATCTTTTTTGCGGTCATTGTGTGGAAATCTTTGGTGTTGGCCTCGGTGTTTTTTTCCTCGGAAGCTGACGCTCCCTCGGAACAATACCTCCTCGTCCCAAAACCAACACCAAATATTTCACACAATGACCTCAAAAAAAGATAGTGCGCGTTATGATTGTCTAAATTATTTACAGATCAATGATCATCCCAATCTGTAAGTTGAAGCTACCGCCATCACAATGCCACTCCCTGTTTGTATTTTTTGTACGCGTAGCTTACTGTACTTTAGTACAAGGAACCTTTACGGTCGTTTTGAGGGTGATTCGTAAATCTTAATGTGATTCGTAAATTTATGTGAGTCGTAATTTAGTGATGCCGTAAATGTTTGAATGCAAAGAATTTATAATGACTCGTCCTGACATGCCCGAAATTCAGTATGACTCCGTTGTACTACTATAACTTTGCAACTTGCTAAAATGTCATACATGTGTCAGAAGTAATACCTAAAACCGAATAGCGATACGGAGGCAAATGTGGTATGAGAGCCACTCGCTGTAATCACTCTGTCAAGGTTGACTCCGTGTTGACTGTGTTCAAATGACAAAACCTCACTCCGTGCATACTAGACGTATGCCTATTTGCATTTAAAACCCTCCTCATGACTACGACGGCGTGCGGAAGTGAGTAAGATCGTGCATATTAACTTAGCTAGCCTATAGGTGCCCGTTGCACGTGGGGAAATTGTTTGATGTTCGCCCGAGCCCACCATATTGAAGTACCTTTCGGAGTCTGGGACACATACTACACCGTGGTAATCTGTACCGCCGTAATTATTGCAGAAAGATCTGTCGAGGTTTATTTTTTTTCGTGATACCTTGAATAGACGAGCTTACAAACACCATTCCATATGATAGCATACCCACACAGGAACGGACTCGAGCGATGTGTAATAGAAACCAGGGAAGAACACAACGAGAATTCTTTACCAAATGCCAGACCTCGGCAGCGGCTTAATCTAATGCCATCGCGCCATAGTCGTAACACACGGATATCCCAATTCCCGCCATTTCCCCCCTCCAATGCTAAAAAGAATCCACGACCGAAAACCACCACTCCGGCGGCCAAAACACACCCCACTCCCCCGATTTCGGGTAATTGCCTATCAAGACTGGTTCCCAATATCCATCCCACCCCTATACCAAAATTTCATAGACGTACGATCAAAATGAAGCCACTGATAGTCATCACACATACGAAATCGAGATTTCGCTCTCACCATCATGACTATCACCCTCGCTGCGCTAGAAAGCGCGAGGGTGAAAAAGGTGCTGCAGAAAAAAAAATGGCTCAAAATACATTTGTAACAGCTAACTCTCACCTGCTGGGGCTTTTCGCCCTAAAACTACCACCAAAGCATGCATAAGGATGGGTAGAAAGTCTTTCATTTTTGGTATATTTTTGTTGTGTTTCAACATCCTACCCAACCAAAGTGATACTAAGCCCCCGGGTTTGTTAGATAATTTTCAAATAAGTATGAAGTGTTCGTATTATATGTACCAAAAGGAATTGTTCATTCCCTGTTTATATTCCTCTTTCTATGTAAAACTTTAACCCTCGTCTAACAGGGGTGGTTCCATCCCCGTGAACTTTCCCTCTGTCGCTAAATGCCAAAGCTTTTTGTGAAAAGCTTCTGGATACTCTTTACCTCGTCCTTTCCAGTCATTTAAGCAAAACAAGTGTGAAGCTATGCCATCAAAGTCGAAGAGTGAGAGTGGTGGTTGCCATCCATCTTTAAAAAATATTCTGGCACCAGTATGGGTCTAAAACTGTTTTTTGTAATACTAGTCAATTTGCCAACTATTTAAGCCCCCCCTGAAAACCGCAATTAAAATCCGATATGCCCACCTTTTTAGGCAAAATTGGGATTTCGCCTATTTTGCTGTGGAAAATGCCAATTTTGCTGATTCGGGGACTTTTATGGACGTCATTGTTTACGCCATAAACGCAAGAGCGCCATGTAGTACTTATTTTGGTAGCATATAAGACTATAATATTAACCTATGTCACTGTTATAAAATCAAAGCATAGTAAGTAACCCAACCCCCACTAATAATGCCTCACTTAAAAGAGTTAGGCTGCAGGGCCTAGTGTTATACCATTTAGCTAAGAAAGAGCGGCCTCAGCTATACTTTACTGAACAACCCATTTCTTACCTAAGATGATTGTGCCACAGGTCGACCGATTTTACTGGAACTAATCATTTCTCGTAGCGAAAAACATTCTGCTGCACGCCCTTAACTCATCATTTCTTAGGGTAATGATTGAACTGCCGGCATTATTGACTGTACCATCATCATTTCTTAGCCAGAGGGTGTATTCTCAGGTCTATAAATTTAGTGAAAATAATCATTGCTTCGCTAAGAATGGGCCGCGGCCTATAAATTGACTTGAACTTATTTTTCTTAGGTAAGAGGATTGCTCTGCAGTCCTATATATTTACTACTTATTAATCATTTCTTTGACTAGGGTCCTCTTGCAAATAGGAAGCTTACGCCGCAGGCTTTTAGATTTATTGACGGACTATAAATAGATGTAAAGGTCGTAGGCTTATCAATTTACTTAACATCATTTCTTAGATAAGAGGGTTTCGCTGCAGGCCGATAAAATTTACTGAATTAATCATTTCTTAGCAGAGGGCTTGTCGCGTAGGTCAATAATGTACACTTAACTAGTCATTCATAGCCTGGTTGCGCAGCATTCCCTATAAATTTAGTAACTAGTAAAAAAATAAGGCCCTGAAAGAAGCAGAGCTGAAGAAATGAGTAAATAGTGGGGCCCGTTAAAATATTTTTAGATTGAGACTGCACTGGAAGTCCTATAAATTTATCTTTACTTACTAATCATTCGTGACTAAGAGGAATGCACCGCCAGGCCCAATATATTGAACTATAAGCCCTGAAGAGGGTAGGATTGAAGATAGGGAAATTATGAGTAAATAATTTCTTAATGAAGATTGTGCCTCAGCCTCTAAATTTGGACGCAGTTTAATAACCATTCATAAAGTCACCGCCGTCGCCTCCTGTATTAGGGTTAGGAGAAAGTCCAGTGGGCGCAACCAGACCTTTGCAAATGGGGGGTGGGGAGCAGAAGGAGGATTCCAAGTCAACATTGTGAGGGACAATTTGTGTCCTTCTCCAGCAGTGGCCATGGGGGTCTGAGCAGAGGGGGCCCCCCCTCCCTCTGGTTAACCACTGCCCTTCCCCTAAGATTATTAAAAATTAGTGTTAAACTATGAGGTTGGCAACCGTGGACTGTCATCGCTTGACAACAATGCTGCAGAGGTATAGTAAAATATAAGGTTTATCCCCTCCCCCCCACACACCCCCACACACCATACACACAACACACAAAATCACAAGCTCCTTGCATTAAAATTTCTACTATGTCAAACCACGGTTTCTGACAGCCAATGCTCAAAACAGCACTTGGGGTGGGGGGGTAAGATTGGTGAGGGGGGGGCGGGAAAGAGGATTAATGAACGTTATAAAGTTTTCATTTTCCAAATTGTGGTCAAAATATATTATTGGGACCAATTCCCAGATTTGTGATAAAATATAGCACCTGGGGGCATGTTATTCAAATTTTCATACTGAAAATAGGATTAACTTTGATCCCCATAATTTGTACAAGTTTTTCAATTTTTGCATCATGCATTTTTCCTGACTCCTGGTACCTATAGCTACAAGTTAACTATGACAACCTTTGTTCAAATTAGGTCAAAAAAAATTGGCCTCTGCGCAGCACTAATTAGCTGAATATGCCATTCTTTTATGTAATATATGATTAGTATTGTCGGCACGACAAATCCAAATCCCGGTTTCCTATAGGGACAGTTAGGATAGAGCAGCCAGCTCAAAACAAGTTTGTGGTTTCGTTCGTGCTTTGTTTTGTCCATAAACCTCCTCGGTAAGTGTGGTCTACAACCGACCCAGTGCAATTTATTGTCCTCAAAAATCTCACTAATCAAGACATTTTATTGCAACAAAAAACTGAATTCAACCCCACACACATGTGTAACCGGGGGAAGGGGGGGGGAAATCTTATCCCCTTCCCCCGTGGAATTACTGTTTTTTGGCAAAAGTACCAATATCACAGTGAAACAGTAATTAAAGGCACTAGCTACCCGAAAGAGTCCAAATTTTTACATAGAAGATAGTAAAGTCTGTACAATTTCCACTGAAATTGACAAGGGAGAAACGTGTTCACGAGATTATATGACTCTCCATTCAGGTTCGTGTTGTAGTAAGTGCTGGGTTCCGTACTGACTAAGACTAAAGTCAAAATATCCAATTTTCGCTTTATTGGGTTGTTTTTGGTCTTAACTTGGTGTAAGAGTGTAGGACCTATACTAGTTACAAACATGTGGAGAAAAACTTATTTTATAATGATTTGTCCATTTTCTGATTGAGCAAATGCACTGATAGTGCCTTTAATGCGATAATATAAACACCTATATGCCTTCCCCCTAAAATATGTGCCCCCTTTTCCCCCTCTCAGAAAGGCTGGTTATGCCATTGAACCACACATTTACTTTCATAGTTTTCTGAAGTTGGCCCAGTTTCCAGAGGTTGCAAAGGATTCTAAACCCCGACAAGCAAAGTGTTCCCAGATTTTACCAGCAGTGGCACAAATTTTGGTGTCTGTAGAGAGTTACTATTTTTCTCATTTCCCCTGTGAAATATAAGGGCTAGAAGGTTTGGATGTTATAGTGAAAAGGTGTCGTATTTTAGTCCATCAATGTTAATTTTTACACAATGTCCTATGGGCTTACCAAATCATGTTCTAAGCCCTCTCATCAAAACTGATTGAATTATTGGTGTGAATTTCTTTGAAACATTACAGATGGGGTATTCAGGCAAGGTCATTCAATCACGATGAAAACAAAATTAAATCTTGTTTGCGAGAAGTGGTGTTGAGTTTGGAAGCAGCAGTGGACCGGTTGGTAAAGGCGAATGGTGTAACGTTGCGCCCCTCCTCGAACCGCCCACCCCAAAGACGACATTAGCAGCAAATGGAGTAGGAGGGTTGAGGATGGAGCATGCACTGAATCGGACAGAGTGAAGAGGGGCAAGGGCGATTGCTGTTAGTGCGAGGTATATCTGCATGACCACCCCGTTCACAGGGACAAAACCGGATTGAAAGCAATAACAGCACAATTTTACAGAGCGTCTCTTATTTTCCAACTTGTGAGAATTATGCAGTTGTGTTGGTAACTGTCTAGTAAACTATACATGTGAATGGCAATGCTCCAAAGTGTGCATGCATCATAAAAGATTTTGTAATTAGATTTGGAGATCACCCTGGAGAACCCTTGAATTATATTTCTGTCTGTGCATTACGAAACAGAACAATCGCAAAAAATTATGCAAAATTGACTTGCGCGAACCAACGGAACAGCTAATGGATCAGCATTGACACAGACCTGGAGCTATTTTCTGGCTTTTCCATATCGGAATGTTTTCAGTGGCCAATTCCAAACTTACTTCTTATGCGACACAGAAGTTCAAGCTTTACCATAAACAGGTATAGTTTACTAGCTGTAACTGTCCAAAAGTCTCAATTTTTTTTGGAAAATTGGGGTAATCTTTAAAAAAAAAGTGCTGTTATTGCTTAAAACTTTTGATGTACTACTACTACTATTCCCCTTTAATTCTTTGGTGTACACCATCCACTCGACATAAACAGGAACTTGTAATGATCCACAAACTCAAAAGAAAAGTTACTATAATAGCACATCACCTTGTTTGTGCCTTTATTGACATGAGATATAACATTTCACATGTATTATTCTTCAAATACATGAACAAGGTATGAATATCAATTTCAGATATACAAACAAATTGCACATGCCGAGTTTTGATGTGCTCTTCTTATGATTATATAGTTCATGACAACCTGACATACAAAATAAATATTGAGAATGGCACAAATGTCACGGAGAGAATTGAAAGGACGAGATTATTTACAAAGATAAATAACTTGCCTACACGAAATGCTATTAATTCTTGTGATTTCTGGTTGGAATTACTGCAGAATATAACCGAGGCCATCCCAACCATAGTCATTAATGGTCCAAGTCAGAGGACGTTTAAAACCAACGCCATAATGCAATGTTATTTGAAAATTGCACCTTCAGCTCATGCGATGCTACAAAACCTATTCCCAACATACAAAATTCTACACTTTGGGGCCATTTTAGCTTAGAAAATGCTAGAACTTAAATTATCTTGCAGTTCTTAAAGTCTTTAGTATTTCATACATCCAAGCCCAGAAAAATATTGGTATGTTGCAATGCATCATGGATTTGGTTTAAACCACTCTCTGGCTCAACTGGTCTTTACTCTCTAGAAAAGTAGAATGAAACAAAAAATAGTACAAGACCAAATGGATAACTACTTGGACAAGATATTAGTCCCATGATCTGGATGAAGGGGAGTTTCATTACAATTTGTCCAGTGCTGCAGGTGGAGGAGCAAATGTGCAAGAATTTCTCATGATGTTACCACTCCTTAAAACTTTTGGCCCTAGTATTTGACATTTAGCCGGTAATAAATCATCTGACAATTTGACCACAACACACTATGTAGTCCAATTTCAGGATGCTGCAGGACATTGAATGCCCTCCCCCATTCCGAAATTGGACTACATAGTGTGATGTCACTGTTTTGGTCAAGTTGTCAGATGAATTATTACCTGTGGAATGTCTAAAAGGGAGTGGGAACGTAATGTGGCGTAGCAAAATGCTTTCAAAATCACTTGCGGTGCGAATTCCACAATACAAGAGAGCAGCAAAGAACCTAAAGGCGTGTATCGTTCTTAGAAGCGTTTACATTGCACCAAGCCTGCTGCAACTTCATCAAAAACACACCGATTTTGACATTTTGAATATATTACAAAAAAAATATTGTGCAAGTTTTAACACAACATTTCCTCTTTCAAATTACAAAGTTGTCAAATTGCTATCATTCAAAATAACACTTGAAATTGATGGCATTTTTCTTTTTAAGATTTCTAAAAAATGCTTCACATGGTAAAATGCCAAGTGACCCAGTGCTATTATAGCAATAAATACAGGCTCTGTCACTACGCCATCTTTTTACAGTGTTCTTGTACAAAATACATGTTTTTAACGTTATGTACAAAGCTCTCCTAAAACCTACATTGGAAAAATTTTATTTACAAATTATATACAACTCCTGTATTTCTGAGCACAATATAACATTCACAATCCATTTCTTGGACATCCCAAATTATGGTACAAATTGCAACTGTTTTTGAACAGAATGGAAGTTCTAATATGTTACTTCAATTACTACCAACAGCACAACTGCATTGAATACATTATGCAATGGCAACACATAATAGCACTTTTTTAAAACCAACTTCATTTGGTTAAAATTTTAAAGGGGCACCACCCGATCCTCAGCCTCAACCACACCTTTTACACCATCAAACCTGAGATTTTGGTACCATTGGAAAGCTGGTATTTTTCTCATTTCACCTGCAAAATATTTTGACTGACTTCTTTTCCATTCTGATGCTACAGGCTAAAATATGGCTCGTTTATGGTAACCGGAAAATAGTTTGTGCAGTACACTATGGACACTGGATTCAAATGAAATTTTGGAATTAAACTATTGTGGTGATGGCCCTTCCTATGAAGCAGAGAAAAATGTTGTAATCGGGTGGGGCACCTTTAAGCCAGAATCAACACTAACAACCCAACCATGATTCCTTTATGTATAATTTAATTGTGAAACCATCTACATACCCTGTTCATTTACTGTTAATGACAGGCAAAAAAGCAAAGCCATGTCTATGTAGACAATATAAAATCTTGCCATCCATATTAGTCTCATCAGTAATAAATATGAAATTTTTAGTGTCTCTTAATCCACAGGTCAACAAATCCCAGTCTTGCATATACAACTTATCACTTTGAACAAGGTCCCTATTTTAAGTCAATTATGTATACAGATTTTACATAAAATAACCCAAACTTACTTGGAATGCACAACATGGAATGGCCTGTTGAATGAAGCCATGTTTTAAATGCAACCAACATCCCAAGAAGTAATAACATGTTGTCTCATCAAAACTGAAGACTATAGATTTACCAAGTAGAATGTACAGAATAACACATAACCAGGCTGACGCTATCATTTTTGGTCCAATCTTTCATGACAAATTCTGTGGCTTTTATTTGGCAAAACGCTTTCAAAAGTGGCATACAAAAATTTTATCCTGCACTCATCTTCACGACCAGGCATTGCTTTATGGCATTGGGGATCATGAGCATAATCCACTTATCTGCCAGTGGAATAAAGCCAACACATTTTCCATTTGATAACAAAATATGCAAGTGGAATCCTAATTTTTTCATTAACCACTGACTGAAAAAGATTTGAGCCAGTGTACACTGTCAATATCAAACAAATGATTATTCTTTGAGAACTTTAAGTACAGCTGCTAAATGAAGGGCAGACAGCACAATGAGCACCATGAAAATACTAATTCAAGGCTTTATACAGAGTATGTATACAACGCATATGCATTACGTGAAAGATGTGTGTTCCGATAGTAAGTCCTGCCCTGAGGAACTTGTTCTGATTTGGCATACTATGGAAGCCAATTTTTCTTATAAATCAGAAATTTCAGCCTCCAAATCATCTATTTCTGGATATAGAAGGTAAAAACTTTCATTTATTCCATATTAGCACAGAAACCACAGCATTCCTGCAAAGTGAGCATTATCAGTCATTTGCCTGAAGTAAAACATCACTAGGTCTTAAAATCTGAGCATCCACCTTTAAAGGTACATCTCGTTTTGGGAATGTTGAGACCATTGTCAGAACTTGCCACCTGGATGCTTGCGTTTCAACATTGCTATAAAGTTTTTTAATTCCTGCCACATACATATTATCCTTATTTTCAGCATTTTGATTAGGGGTAATGATGGTAGTAACCAACAGATGACTAGGCCTTTTGTTAAAACCCTACAATCTGTTCAAGTCCATCTTCACTAAGGATGATCACTTCAGACGTATGATCTTTCAAACTTCTGAAGAAACCCCTGTGAGGAGTAAAGCATTTGAAATGAACTCCATGAAGGAAAGATAATTGCACCACAAAAGGTCTGCATCAGTTGCAGCCGACAATGGCAAGAACACTAACTTCAGAATGTTAAACAAATGCTATTGACTAGTCTGGCAAGAGCTAACAATATAAAAAAGCTCCAAGAATGATGCCCACACGTATGTCTAGAAGTCACTGTCCTCGCCAGAATCTCCCCCAAAGTTATATGTGACCTTTGCTCTTGCTCTGCCTGGCCTATCTCTCGTTGGTGCAGGGGCTGCGCCGTCATCTGAATTGTCACCGGCGTGGAATGAATCCTCCGAGTCACTCCAGCTGGGCATCTTCTTTTTCTTGGGTTTAGCTTTGGGCTGAGGGAGAAGAATAAGTGTGTCACTTGCTAGTAGTAAACATAAGTCAATCACCGTGGTAGGATTAACATACAGTACACATTTTTTAAAGCAAGCATAAAGCATAATAGTTTCATTACTACAAGCATACAGTGTATCTGTAAGGGTTATTCACAGCTTTCAGCAACTTTGATTTGAAGTTAATGACACGCAATATACCCGTTGATGTTACTGTTTTTGTCCAGAGGAATTGATCCGAGGGGTTTCTAAGGCAATTGTCCGTGCAATTAATTTTAATCATAAAAAATCATAAGACAAAAGCAATGGATTTGTTTTGTTTGTCAATGGTGTGATCTATTTTTCACCCATTTCTGATATTCCTTTGGCAAAGTCCTTTGCAGAATAGATTGAACTATTTTATATAAATACCTCTTCATAAAAGTGAAAGATTGCAAAAATTAGCAACACTTTTCAGTCCATACAAACTACCAATCATTTTTTAAGTTAAGCAATCAGATTTCCCAGTTTCAAGGGTTGAGAACCAGAAGGCTGTAACTCAATTTTTTGGGTAAATTGAGATTTTGATACCAAAATAATCCATAAAACCCACAGATTTTCAAAACCATGAAGCCTTAACTCATACACACTCCTAACTGAATATAATGGTGAAGTCCACATAGGCCCAACTCTATGTAGCAGATTTTAGTCAGTGCCAGGCCTCAACTCAAAGTTACGTCCTTCTGAAAAGGAGTTGTTAAGGCTTTCTGGCGCTCAACACTTTTGGGTCAAAAGTGTGGAAGAGGTGGTGCTGATGAGTGTTTTGATGTACCGTATCTAGGCTAATTCTGGGGTGTTAGCACATTGAATAAGAATTACCTACATTGTCTAAACAATAGAATATTTGGCACCACCTGTGGGCCTACTGTTACTACAGTTTTAATTCTTTGATCATGACATCATCCGGTGTTCATAACGTGACTGGCAACCTCCATGGCCATCCAATGGGGCATCGTTTTGGCAGGCAAGCATGCATATAACAAGTCCAAGGAATTTTGACAACAACGAACTCCACTACTGGTGGTCTCCATGTGTATGTCACAACGACTGGCAACTAGATGTACACTACATTATAGTATTTTAAAGAAACATGGTGCTGTGCAACCATGCCCTATCTGCATCCCTCTTACCTTACAACTACAGATTTGGTAGCCTTTTGCTTTGGCTCTTTCTTTTCTTGGGTTCCCTTCTTCTTAGTCTCCTTCTTTTCCTTCTTGGCAGGAGTCGTTGATTTGTCACTATCACTGCTCAGACCACTGGTTCAGACTCTTAACGGCAACAAAACAGAGCCAATATGGTACAATATTTGTTGATTGTATAGGTTACAAGTACAAATACTGCGCCCTTTCATCCAAAGACAAGGTTGCATCTTGTTTTATGAGAATGGCTCGATTTAGTTTAACTTGACTTTGATAATATTTCAATTGTTTTGATAGGATACTACAGAAGGTATTTGGGGTAAGCTCTATAAAATACTTTGTAAAATTAATATTGTGTGACTAGACATGGGGGCTTGTTTTTGTTTTATGACAATCCAAAACCAAACATTCATCCCCGAGATTTTACAGAATTACAAAAACGCATTCTTCTCATCACAATCTTTTGGACTACTTTCATAAAATCTAGGGTCCTGTGGACGAGGCTATTAGTAATCGGGCCAAGTAGTTTAAGATTCACAATCTCACATTGGGTTGTGTTATAATCATAAAACTTGTAACCTTGGGGGAACTTGTAGAGTTAGCCTCCCATCTTGGTTGTGCATGAGGTGATAAGTGTTCCTCTAAGTTTCCACAGCAGAGCTTGGGAACCTAGATTTTAACCTTGCACTTTTTTATGCCTACAGCACACAGGCTGCTGTTAGTGATGCTATAAATGACAAAGTTGTAGGTCAAATCCCAGGGGTGACCTTTCAAGATGAAGAAACCATTGTGTGTTACTGATGAAATGAAGCTATGAGAATTTCATAGATTATAACTTTTGCCACAATAACCTTACATGTAACTTTTTAAAAAACATTAAAAAGATGCCTCCTTTTTGCCCCATTATTGCTGCTAGATTTTTGGGTTTCCTTTCATACGCAAGTATACTATACACTATGATTATTTATGATACATAATGCTCTCCGCTTGGGCACGACTTCCATAATATTACACCATCGCCGTTGTTCTCTTTTGCTTTTAAGCCCGCTAGTTTAAAGACAAAAAATCGCTTTCCGAGTTAACAGAAAAGTATTTGCTTCCCAAGCTTGGGGACACAATAAAATAGCGGTCTTCCAACCCTGTCGGATAGCTAGCTGCCATCTTGCCGGGAATGGAAGAAGTCCATTCCCAAATTTCTGGAGACTTTTCTAAATCTAAAGACGACTGCATGGTTGGAAATGTATGCATAAATGTATGGGTCACACTTTGAAAAGCACAAGCACTGTGAGGTCGGGTTATTAAATGGATCTTAATGAAGAATACTACAAGAACTAACACCTTTTGTATAGGTTATGCATGAGTGAGGTGAAAGAAGACCTCTATTGCAGTCAGACAACGAAGCCGCCCCCCCGTTCTGGGCCACGGCATCTGTTATCTCAGTCTTCATGCACAGTCCTCCATTCTTCCACCTTTTTCTTTTCTTCAGAGCTCTTGGCTTTGGCTGAAAAATCCGAGTCTGAATCAGAGTCTAGGAAAGTCTTTGTTTTTCTTTCTTTACTTTGGGGCAGGCAGGGCTCTTTGGCTTGAAGCCCGTGTTTGACTGTTTTGTTTTAGCTTGGCTGCATACAAAAATATGGAAGAATTTTGTACACATTGGAAACATGTTATCTGGAAATTTCATGATCCAGAATCCAGTACAAAAAAAAATATAACAACTTTGTAATATCTGATTACTTTTTAATTACTTAATGACCATACAAACCTTGAATGACCTACCATGAATCACTTCAGGAGGAATTATGTTCAAAGGAATCTACCAAAAATGAGCCAGCCACATTAATTGCCAGTGAGCTAACCTCATTAGGTCACCCTAGTATTACATATCTACCAGTAGTAACTTCATTTCATCATAATGCACTACAAAGTTGCATTCAAGTGTGTGTTGTCAACAAATGGTTTGACGCATCCACGAATGTGCAGCCACATGTCTTCCCGATTAAATTGGATGACTACTCCAGGGATAGCTCAACTCCCACTAGAAATTAGGTTAAACTGCTAATAAGAATGTAATCTTTCCTCACCTTTTAGTATCAGTTATCTGAATCACCTTGTCCTATCATCAATTGTTTCTAATTTACGCTGAGTGAGACCCTGGTACAAAGGGAATCGTCAGTCTCCTGGGCTACTCGGGTTGGGTCCCTGGGTGGGAGTATCGTCAATTCATCGTGTAATTCATTGTTGACTTGGTAGTCGTCGTCTATTCCACGGCCTTTGTGGTGGCTGGTATTTAATCCCCCGCATCGTCAATCTCATCTCATCACTCGAGTAGAATACTTTGTTTTGTTGCTATGGAAAATGCAGAAGGCATTATGATAACAAGCATGGCAAGCCAATAGCAAATACAACTGAGTTTAGATAAAAATTTCAATACTTGCGAGAAATCAATCTATTACCCTTTCCTAACATCGGTTTGTATCTCGTGTCTCCCAAAGTCGTCTTGTCCTGTCTTGATCAACTTTAATTGAGGAATCAGAGTCGGAGCCGGATTCCCAAGGGTCTCGCCTTCTATCGTGGTTTTCTTTTTCTTGGCGGGGGACTTGGCTTTGGCTAATGAAAGCGAGGGGTTGACTGCATCTTCTTGCTGGGTTTAGCAGCTGTGTCAGGACAAAGACAAGGACAATGGATTTAAGGTCTTAAGTAGGTTAAGGGACGAACCCTTTCTAAATCTTCATCTTGATAGAAAGGCTCAATCCACAATTCCCCATCTGTAAAGTTTTGCAACCAATATTTCGACCTTTTGACGGGATAATCTGAAACGTGATTTGCAATCCCCAGATAGTACTGCACATCAATATTGGACAATCACATGCACATTTTCGCTCATATTCCATACATGCAACCAAACATCCTTTAGCCCCTAAGATTTTCACCGGGTAAATTCAAATATCAAAATTTTAAAAAAAACGCACTTCCAGTAAATCTGGGTTTTTGTCCCCCCCCCCCTGGGGACACAGCTATTTAGCAACCGGACCATTAACCCTTTCATTAGAGGTACCCCTCTAAAAATTTTACATTTCGTCTATTCTCTACCCTGTTACAGACCCAGGGCAACACCCCAAGGGTCCTAAAATGTTATCGTAGAAGCAAATTTGGTTGCTAAAGATCATATGGCAAAATATTGGGGCTTATGAAGTGACATTGCCCATTTCATAAGCTAATTGGCATCCAGACCTAAACAACCACTAAGAGCACTAAAGGGAAAAGTCCACCTACACTTTTTTTTTGCCTCATCCAGGGTTTTTAGTTTAAAAGGTCCATGGCCCGATCACTAATAGCCTCGTCCCCAGATTTTACCGAAGTGGTCCAAATTGGTATCAGAAGAAACGCTACTATTTTTCTCATTACCCTGTAAATCTTAGGGCAAAATGATGTTTGGTTTGGAGTTATGACCGAAAATGTGCCCTTTCTTTGTCGACCAATATTAATTTTACACAGTACTCTATGGGGATTGCAAATCCGTTTTTTAGCCTCACATCCAAAACCGAGTTGAAATAATCGGCGGCAAACTTTAACAGATGGGGTTTTGGGGTGAAGGCCACTCATCAAAATGAAAAACATTCGAAGACTTAAATCGGGCATCCCCTTTAATTTGTAATATTTCACATACTGCCAGGGATGAAGCTACTTGCATAATTTTAATTTCAGTTGCAGTATTTACAACTTTTACCCATATACACCTCGCAACATTCACATATTTCTTGGAGGGTAGTTGGGACGGTAAGTCTATTTTGTAAGGAAATGACTGTATATTCCTTCAATTTAGTGGAAAACAGACTAACAACAAGTTGAGCATTTTTGTATCAACTCGACCGTTAACCTTGGTATTGTATGTGTGCCTAATCAGACATGCAAATTCAATAGTCTCTGCAAAAATTTGCAAAAGACAGAAACTACAGCACAGTGGCCTATGGACATTGGAAAACAAGTGCTCATAACACCAAAATGCAATATCAGATCCAACAAAAATTTTGGAAATAAAGCTTTCCTCAATATCTAGTAAACTAAATAAACAAGGTGTGCTAGAATTTCAAAATGCACCTAAAAAGTCGTCTGAAGTATACAAAGCATTTGGGGAACATCAAAAGTTAAAAAAGAGTGAAAAATAAGGTTATCAATGCTGCTGCACACAGCTACTTCTACCAAGCAGGGTTTTCTTTCTTTTGGAACAGTCATATTTCCAAACCGGTGCATTTTTAAATAAATTTTTATTTTTTTATCAGTGCTACAAACACCAACAAAATTGTAATCTTTACATGTATTTGCCAAATAACTCTTCAAATACAACACCACTCATTGAAATAATATCCTAATATGGCAAGAATTGGATGGTTAAGAACTGGCAAAAGTTTCAGAGGACAGATATCCAAGCCGATTCATCAGTATATACTTTCAATTTGAATCCAGCAAACTATGTTCATGGTCACAGCACAATGACTTGTTTAGAAAACCCTCACTATGAGTTTACATATGCTCATCCCCAAGGACTTCAGTATACATACTGGCATGACGGATCTTGTGAGATCTGGGTATCATGTATCATACTAAAAACCAGGGGTTTATTTTCTAATACGAATCGGTGAATGAAAGCTACTGAACTGTGTCCAAGGGATTGAGATTTTACTAGCTCACAGACCAAGAAGAAAACCTCATCTCCTGGCTGTTCTTAAAGACACTATCAGTGATTTATCCGAAAGAGTGAAAATATTTGAAATTTGCAGAAATATAGTTTAAAAGTGAAGGATAAGTCTGTAGAATTCTCATAAGTTACTTTTTCCAACTGAAGAATTAACAGAAAAGAAAACGGCAGTGTTTAAAGATATCTCCATTCAATTATGTGTTGTCCGTACGGATAGTAATGACTCGTCTTAATTAGGTTGCTTCTGGTCATATCATTTACAGGGTATGTTAAGATTTCAGTTCTTGTTACAAACATGCAAAAATCTTATTTTTGATTTTTTTGATTTTTTGATTTATCAAATCACTGATAGTGCCTTTAATGTTGCACACTAAAATTGACCTTAAGCACTACCACAGGCATTTGTTGAGCACCATTTCATCTTGACAACAGTTTTACTTGTCTTGACAAAGCTTCAATGCAGTGTTCTGCTTATTCACCAAAATAAAATACCATAAAGCAGGGATGACTTCACATTTTATAACTTTAAAATCAAATCCTACCATATTTCTCATTAGGCATCAGGGCACATAATTAACCTGATTATTCCTCACCACTTTGACATTGATTGGTCCAAACATTTCCAGTAAGTTTAAACGTGGATTCTCTCCTGATAACAATTCACTGGCATTTACTTTTCAATGTTTTCTGTTAATAATAATAATTATATTTAATAATATTTATAATATAATATTTCATTCTTATAACACACGACAAATCCACTGAAGTGCTCAGGGTGCCACTGTGGAACGCCTTAGGCTGCTACAACACAACAAGTAAATCCAGAATGACAAGGAAGGCTTTATGGGAAGAAGTCCGATTTTAGATGCAGGAGGAAACCAAAGTTCTGGGAGAAAACCTGCAAGGACGGGTATGGATCGGCAACCAAATTCACGTACGACACAGGCTCCACAAGGGATTGAACCCGGGCCGCATTGGTGGAAGGTGAGTGGATGAGCCACTACACCAGCCAGCCCTGTGTTCATGTGTTTTGTGCAGAAACCACTTCTCAAAGCTGCCGCACACAATTTTGATCTTCAATATCATGCCACGGTATAGGTATCCATTGCAGTTCCCATCATGCAAATGCCAAAGCCCTGGACCAAATCATGCGAGCAAATTTGTGGGACTATACAGCCCTGAATACGAACTCTTCTTATAGCATTCAGTCTTTCGAAACTTGAAATATTACACAGAAATGTGTTTGTGAAGTCCGACTTGGGTACATCAAACGTGAGGACGGAGATGGGGGTTGAGACAATTAAATCACGATGGCGTAATATTCATCAGAACATCAATTTCTAAGCGATATTACCGGTATTAGTTATCCCCCGTTTGTTCACGCATTACGGAAAATACCTGTGGTTGGGTGCCGTATCAAATGAGGCCATAAAGTAGATCAGATCTAAATCTGGAATAGCACAGCCAGTGGTAGAGTTAGATGTCATGGCCAAGCACTTATGGCTTTCCAAATATTAAAATTAACTAGAATTTCACGGTTCTCGGCTTTCGCGTTCGCTATATTCAAAGAATATATAAGCTGTGGGCTGTCCCATGACCTTTGACCTTATGTGACATTTACTGACCTTTGACCTCTAACATCGAGGGATCCATGGTGCACCTTGACACAAGTTTGGTTCCAATTGAACTTCAACTTTTCAACTGAGGTCAATTTTTTTTTTTTAATTTAAGAAAACTGAACATTTTAGTTGGACACACATCCACACGCACAACAGATTGCTAAGTGGTTCTCCAGCTATAGCTGGCAGCCCACAAAAACAAGTTCAGTTAGCCTACAAAGTGCAAATCAACAACATTGTAGACCAGCTTCCCCAATGCCCAACAGTGGCAGCTACAAACTTAAGCTTTTCTTATGTCTCTAATTGGCTAAATACATCAAACCGAGATGCAAGTAGGCATATTATTGATTTCCTGATTTTTTTCTTTTTTTTTTACATTTCCAGATTTTTTTCCATGTCAAAATTGCTTTATGTAAATGTAGTCCAAAGCATGTTCTATAAAATGGAATTATTATAGCTTTGTGTACATAATAGTCACAATTATTTGCTTGTACGAAATGTCAATAAAGTAACATTTATTGCGGGGGCATTATATAATTTGCAAGTGATACTGCTATCTACAGATTGGAAGTCTTTGCAGTATGCAGACTGCTTTCCAAGGGATGGAAAATTGGTGAATCCATCTTCTTTTCAATAATAATCTCACACAGCAACCATCCAGTGTATTTATCGTCTTTGATATTCTTTGGTCTTGACCATAAATGTTCGATCTCTTGTGAACAGAGCGAAACCTGTGTAATGGCTCCACTACATTGTGTCTACATACACAACTGTGCACCCATGGCACATGCACTGTCGTTGATTTTGAGTCTCTAGCAATGACTGGGATCAAACTGGTTATATTATCGTGATGGGACCATACACTGTAATTTCTGGTGGAAGAAGAAAGTAGCGTACCGGCAACAGAATTAGGCTTTCCTTTCTGTGCGAGTCTTTCAGCAAGTGTTAGGGTGTCCTTGGGCTCAGAGTTCTCCATGGCCGATGAGGTGATGCTACCCGTCTCTGAAGCCTCGTCAAAGTCCAGAGCACCTTCAATTGCCTTAGGCTGTGCCTGAAAACCATGAAAAAAATGAACCAATTACAATGATGAATTACAAAACTCGGTATAAAGTAATCTCTCATTTCTTAAAGGGTCATTTCGTGATTCACAACTTCATTCCAACTTACCTAAAAAAGTTGCTATTTATTTTATCATTTCAACTGTTTGCCTAATCCATGTGTAACTAATCTTATGTGCAAATTCGGTCGTATCTGTATGAAATTTGCAAGTTTGTATTTTATGTCCGTAAACGGACAGAAATTATAGTACAGTGGCCTATGGGACTGTGGGAAACAAGCAATTAATTGCTCTTTAACACAAAAACGCAAGATCGGAGTCAACTCAAATTTTGTGAATTAGCTTTTTTAAGGATATCTTGTGAACAGTAAATAAAACGAAGGTGCTGGAATCACAAAATGCACCTTTAAACAGAAAAAGCAAGCTTGACTAAAAGGCAATGAAAGATGGCATGCTACCATTGCAGAATATAGATTCCCCCTTTCCGTCTCCACACATTTGTTTAAACAAAAGCACTTGGAGGGATTAAAATACATAGGTCATGAGCCCATAACCGAAACCCTGCACCCCCCCCGGGGATTTTTGGAGACCACTATTTTTGGAAACCTTATACATATAGCTATCAAAATCAGGTTGTCTGCAAAAATCCCCATCCTGGGTTTTTTTTTTTTTTTTTTTTGCCTTATTAATCCATGTGTAACTAATCTTATGTGCAAATTCGGTCTTATCTGTATGAAATTTGCAAGTTTGTATTTTCTGTCCGTAAACGGACAGAAATTATAGTACAGTGGCCTATGGGACTGTGGGAAACAAGCAATTAAATTGCTCTTTAACACAAAAACGCAAGATCGGAGTCAACTCAAATTTTGTGAATTAGCTTTTTTCAAGGATATCTTGTGAACAGTAAATAAAACGAAGGTGCTGGAATCACAAAATGCACCTTTAAACAGAAAAAGCAAGCTTGACTAAAAGGCAATGAAAGATGGCATGCTACCATTGCAGAATATAGATTCCCCCTTTCCGTCTCCACACATTTGTTTAAACAAAAGCACTTGGAGGGATTAAAATACATAGGTCATGAGCCCATAACCGAAACCCTGCACCCCCCCCGGGGATTTTTGGAGACCACTATTTTTGGAAACCTTATACATATAGCTATCAAAATCAGGTTGTCTGCAAAAATCCCCATCCTGGGTTTTTTTTTTTTTTTTTTTTGCCTTATTAATCCATGTGTAACTAATCTTATGTGCAAATTCGGTCTTATCTGTATGAAATTTGCAAGTTTGTATTTTCTGTCCGTAAACGGACAGAAATTATAGTACAGTGGCCTATGGGACTGTGGGAAACAAGCAATTAAATTGCTCTTTAACACAAAAACGCAAGATCGGAGTCAACTCAAATTTTGTGAATTAGCTTTTTTCAAGGATATCTTGTGAACAGTAAATAAAACGAAGGTGCTGGAATCACAAAATGCACCTTTAAACAGAAAAAGCAAGCTTGACTAAAAGGCAATGAAAGACGGCATGCTACCATCGCAGAATATAGATTCCCCCTTTCCATCATCACACATTTGTTTAAACACAAGCACTTGGAGCGATTAAAATACAGGTTCCCCAAAAGCTGTAAAACAGTTCATTTCATTGGTTAAACTCTTGATTACACGTGACACCACAAACTAGAGAGGGAGGTTGTCGATCGGGTCACCCACCTTTAAATTGAATTTGGCTAAAGAACCCACACTTGGATGGTATACATGCATGTCAAATTGTCAACCTAATATGCAACTGAGAGAAATTTAAAAAAAAAATGATCATTTTCTCCCACATACCTTTCTTCCTCGTTTGCCTCCACCACCACCAGCTTTCTTCATCAGACTGGGATCTATGCGCGGCTGTACTCGGCGGCCGTACGGCGAGGGCTTGGTCTCCGCCTTTGTCAGCACTTTTTGTTTTCTCTTCAGGCCTCCCTTGGAGGCCTTGGCAGTGGGCACCACACCAGCTGCCTCATCCTCTCTCTCCTGGGCCTCAACACGCTGTGTGCAAATTCAACCACAGATTGTATAATTGGATGAAAAATGGTTTAAAAGATTTTACTTAATGTGAAGAAGGGCTATGTTATGCCACCAAAACATCCAGGGATAGAACATGGAATTTTACACAATTCTATAAGTTGATTTTATTCTAAAGTAAGGCCAGGAGCCACATCAATGCTCTATCACAAAGCATAAATTTAAAGGGGAATGGCCCTATTTAAGGATATGAAATTTTCGTCTTAATAGATGGCCTTCACCCCAAAACCCCATCTGTAAAGTTTCGCGCCGACATTTCAATCCTTTTGATGCGAGAGCTAAAAACGTGATTTTGTAAGCTCCATAGAGTACTGTATAAAATTAATATAGGTCAACCAAAATGGGGCACATTTTTGCTCATAACTTCCAAACCAAACATCCTTTGGCTCTAAGATTTCACAGGGTAAATGAGAAAAATAGCTTTCTTCTGATACCAAAGTGTTGACCACTTCCGGTAAAATCTGGGGCTTCAGGGGACGAGGCTATTTGCGATCAGGTCATGGACCTTTAACCTTGAAGCTTTTCTCCCCAGTAGCGACATTCCCAAGTCCACCAGTTTTAATTTGGAGGATCACCCGATGCTCAGCAAAGCGCAAGATAATCAATGCAATGGTCGCACAAAGTACTATCATAGTGCCAATGCATGTCAGTTTAGATAATCCTGGGAGCCTTGGAGATAAAGTTTAACTGCAATTATAGCTCTGTTTATTGCCCTGACCAGGTACCAGAACAGAGAAAAATAAAATCCTTTCTGGTACCATCGGTCTTCGTGTTAAAAAATTTTCTGTGAAAATTTGGTAATATGGGCACCCATCATGATCATGGATGCATAAAACAAAGTACCTACTGATACTGCACTTATTCAAAATCAGATATTCAAACAAACAAAAATCCATGTAATAAACAAAAAGACATCTTAGAGGCTTTCAACAAACATGTTAAGGTTGGGTTTTTGTTTAATTGCCCAAATCCATACGCTAAATAAAATATTTCCCTATGCATATAAAACACTATGCCGAAACATGTTCCCCTAAATGGCTCCAAATATAACCAATGTGGGAAACACACACAAAAAAGAAATTAAACAGCTACACCCTTTTTCACCAAATTCATAATGTCCAATCTAAAAAAAAAACAATCATTTTATCTCCCCATTTTCCCAATTGTCAATCATTGAGCACATACATGCTCATGCTTGCCATTGGCATTTTTTGAGCTGGATTAAGGACAACAATGGTTCCTTTTTTACTTGGACCACTTGTAAAGCCTTCCACATCAAGTTTGAGCTTTTGTTTCACTGATTTGCTGATGAAAATTCTGTGGTGTTCTATGATTTCAAAGACTAATGAGATTTGCTTTTTCTGGAGACCCCAATTTTTTTTTTTTTTGGGGGGGGGGAAATGCCAATACCAGGATAGCCTAGTGTTCGTAGGCAGGTACACTGACAAACGGTTAAGCATTTTGTTTCTTAACAGTAGTGTACTTTCTACATCTCTTAAGACTCTGACCAAGACCCTTTACCTCAAGTTCTGCCATGAATGCATCCAAGTCATCTTTCCACAGCATGTTGGGTGTTTTTCTCCTCAGGTCTGCCAACTCCTTGGCCTGGGGAGAAAATTGAGCATTGAATTTTATTACGACATTACCATTGGGCTTGATATGACTGCCAACTTGCTCATGATTAAATCTTAGTCCAGTGGCTCGATTTTGGAAAATGCATATCAAGATTTTTATTACCCTTTTTTAATAAGTTTATTGTGATGAGGCCCATTTCTGTGTTACTAACATGTTTTGATCACAATGTACTTTAGGCCACTGTTCTCCAATTGTCCGTTTACAGAGAGAACATACAAAATTATGACTTTTTGCAGCACAGTAAATATGCAAAATTGAATAACTTAGCCGACACTTCCATATCAAATATAAAAATATGTTTTTATAAAAGTCATGAAATGTTCGCTTAGGGAATACATGAAATAATTCGTATAACAACTGATATTGCCATCTGATATATCTCATGATAGTCATGCTGCTCAAACAAGTATTTATTGGCATCAAAAGGCATTTCTTTCAATGCTATTTCTTCACCTACCTTCCTCTTTTCCTTGTTTGAGATGTTGCTCCTTCCTTCCTTTGTCAAAAGACCACAGCTGCATGCCTAAGAGGTAGTTATAGTCGGGTCCATCACCCGAGGCTGACGAGGCCATGCTCTCGGTGTCATCTACATCTTGATCCTCGTCCTCCTCATTGGCCTTGTCTTGGGCAGCCTTCCAAGATTTGACCGGGTCAGAGTCATAGCCTCGCCGGATAAGCTGCTGGATCATCTCTCGCTTGGACTTGTTTTCTTTGAAATGAATAAAAATGAATGCAGATTGGTGTTAGATGAAATGTTGCTGTCTAAGAATTTACAGTGTGGAGAAAAGATTTGATCATGCTTTGAAATGATGGCAGATGCATTTTGCTAATTTTTTGTCCATTTAACTTGTTCTGTGAATTAAAATGCACCACATGTTTAGGTACCATAAAATCACAAAATACGTTTACATAATATCAACCTGACAAACAAAATATGTAAATAATGTAAGAACATGGCAAAACTTAAGTTTGTCTCAAAGCAAGTGAGCTTGTCCTCCTAGGATTTGGGGTTTCATTTTGTGGTAAAATGCCTTGTACAAAGACTCTTTTTGATTTTAACTGCCCTGGAAAAATAATATTGGGGGTTTGTATGTATCAATGAGGGCGAGTTTGATTGTCTCCCAACCAACAACAGGGATGTGAGTGGCCATGTTCAAAAAATGCGGAAAATCAGAAACTTCCTGTCTACTGTGTGACTCTCCGTGAAGGTTGCCGAATTTGACTGACTCATGTGGCATTTTCGCTACCACTAAACTATTAAGTTAGATGGCCTGCGACGAAAATCTTCACAAATTTAACATTTTCAGGAAACGGAAACGCGAATAACTACATTTTATCTCAATCACTTGCTATCAGATGCTTAACAGGATTAGAAATTCCGCTTGCGAAGCGAAGAATTTCCCCTACTAAACCGTATGCAATGGTGAAATTGAAATACCTTCAAGCACGGTTCATAACAGACATTACACATCGCAATGGAGTGCTCTCACTGAGCCTTCGCAATGGGAATACATGGGTAAAGGTCGTGAAAATGCCTTTCAACCTAATTTTGATCCCCAGTCGTTTAAGAAATAAATTAAATCGTGGAATAAAAAGTGCGACGCAGGCAAGGGTAATACGCGGAAATCCGCGGAACTCTCACATCCCTGCAACAAATTGGAGAACAAAAGTGCATTTTGAATATTTTTTTTTTTAACTTGTGAGCTCTGAGACAGTTTTCATTTAACCAAATTACAAGATGATGGTAACATGATTTCAAAATCTCCCTACTCACCAATGACCACCTCTCCTTCGATCTTCTCCATGATGAAGCGTGCCTGGTTGTTGAGTTTACCAGATTCCGCCTCCATCATGCCCTCCAAGTAGTCCTTCCGCCTCTGGTACATGTTCACACGGAGCCTGAAGAACTCCTGCAATATGTCCTCCACCCTGTCATACCGGCGGATACAGCCGCCTTCATCAAACAGGACCTATGGATTGAAAACAATAGCAGGAATTCCTTGCAAGAGTTATTTCTGTACAGTTCATGTTTTTTGTCATTACCAGATCAAATATTGATTTTGCCTGCGAGTATTAACCGTTTGCTCAACATTACTAGGGTGTTCAAATGAGCCTTTAGATACTCATTTTTATCTGTGTTAAACCACGAGAAATGACAAACACACTAATTTTTTTGATTTATGCGAATCCATATCCTGTTCAGTAAAAGGTGCATCATGACCTCATTCTCCATGTGTGGCAAAATACACTATGCCTACTATAGTATATTTACTCTAGGGTTGCATTTTGACCTCGGTCTTCTAGTGTCATCTCAATGTACTTTATCAAAAGGTCATGTTTCATCTCATGAAGAACACACCATAATTTTCCATGATTCCAAAGGACGGACTTTTCTGGCTATAGGAGTACGTTTTGTAGGCCAAGATTCAGATTTAATCCAAATCATTACAATATGCAAGGCAACAAGTAATATGCAGAACCATTTTAGGACTAAAGGTAACCTTACCATGGTGGTAGTCTGTGTCAACGTCGTCTGCAACTTGAAGAACTTGTGCAGGCCTGTTTCCTCTGCCTTAAGGAGTTTGTCCTTGCTCATCTTGATGACAAACTTGACGGTGGTATCTGTATGGTACTCCTTGTAATCACTACAAAAGGAAATTGTAGCAAAGGTCATTTTAAAATTAACTGAATTCAAATCTAGACGCTAGGATATTCTCAAAATAAGGCCTAAAAAAAAATTGCTTGATTGGCGTAACATAGAAAAAAAATAGGGTAGGTTGGTCGGATTTTTTTTTTTTTTATGTTTCACATACCATAGACACAAAATATATGACACACATACAAAAACAAATGGCACATCTTCACTTTGTCTGTAACACATCTTTTTATTTGTCATTTTGAATGTCCTGCAATCCTTTAGAGTACCGAAGTATGACGTCATTAAATTCCTGTTTTTGCATTTCAGCGTTTTCATGACCATATATCAGTAAAACATGATGGAAAACCCTCACATATGAAAATATTTGTTTTACATGGTTTTTTAAAACTTTTTTTGCACACAAAAAAATAAAAATATTTAGGGTCGGCGGTAAAAATAGGGTCGGTCGGGTTACGCCAATCAAACAATTTTTTTAGGCCTAATGGCGTATGGATAACATGAATGCATGGAACCTTAAGTTGTTAAGATTATCTAAAGCCTATCAGGGGAGGCATGCAACCAATCTTAAATTTAAATGAACTATTTCAACTATTTTTTCCTTCCTGAGATTTGACCCTTGACCATAAGCTATGCATGTTTCTTTATCACCATATTGTTGCACAATCATATTTTGAATGTGTAGTAATGCTTACGTAATGGACGGTGGCACCTTTTCGGTGCCGTGGAGCATTGGTTCCAAGACGGATTCTTTGTAGGGTTGTGTCCAAGTACGGATCGGAAGCTCTGTGATCTCAATGGTATCATCATCAATCACGGCAATCTCGCCATTGCACACGTAGCGGTTGGGCTCAAGCTCCTCGATGGTTCCGGTGAAGTTTTTGTACCAGGGCATCTGTTCATGAAATTTCAGCACAGAGATAAGTACAGATATACGATAACATTCTTTTTAAGTATGCCTTCAAACAAGATTAAGCATTTACTTGACACTACCTTATTGAATTTCCATTCATGCAACAAATCTGATTTTTTTTAAAGAGCAACAAAATGCAAGAGAGAAATAAATATTCTGCTAAGGCTGTCGATTCTAAATGGTTAAACGTTTAAACGCCAGCCGGCAGTTTAAACGGATAGTAATATTGCAAAACGGTTAAACGGGAAGCTTACTTTCGTACCAAAAGTTAGCAAAATTCAATAAAGAAAGCCACATTTTCCATCACTAAATCGCAAAATGAGTACAAAAATTCTTTATAAACTACCATCTGTCACAATTTTGATGCAATAACAAGTTAAAAACGTCTAAAATAATAGAAATCAGGCACAATTTTTTGGAGTATTCGCCGCGGTAGTCGGAACTTACCGAATAACAAAAAGCATGTGTGAGGCAGCAAGGCACTGCCACTTACTTGCGGGTGACGGGCTTGCCGAAGTAGGGCTTGCCAAAGTAGCCAATCACGCACGTTGTACTATCGCGCGGCGGCTGCCAAAAATCAAGATGCCAACATCAACAAGCATGATTGCCGATGTGGTGAAACTTTACCATGAAAGTCAACTTTAAATAAAATTTTACGTAAAATATGTTGATCATTTATTGTAATAAATAAAACTGACACCTTGTAATTAAGTTAGCAACTTAATAGATGAAGTATGACTGCATATAAAGCAAAGCTACCAGGCGAATCCGATGGGCTAGCCCCTCTTGATGCTGACTGGCAGCGAGTTAAATATCTCGCTAGGCGTCCGTTTAAACGTTTAACCAGTCGAAAATTTTCAGTTTAAACGTTTAGACAATTAAACGGAAATCGACAGCCTTATATTCTGCTACCATTAATGGTGCATTTCATGAATACAAAGTGGACGAGAATCACTGAATCTTATACTCGCACTGTCTCTCGAAGCATCCAAATATGAGCATCGATTTCTCCCACTGAATCATGTATTAATTGTTGTCATTTCAAGTAAATTTGATTCTTTCAAACTCGGATGAATTTGCATTCATGCAGTTTATGATTTAAACATTTTTTTAAGCATATGATTCAGTAGACAAATATTATGCCTTTGTTCATTGACAGCCTTGCGATAAATTTCCATATTGCATCATACATTAAGGGCGATGTGCTCAACTTCTTTTCACACGCATGGCACAATGCTTTAGCCCTGATGATAGCCATGGCTCGTAAGTGTATGACTGCTTGTGAAAACCAAAGAGGTCAAATATTTTGGGTTAAATTCATGTCTAATATACCGTAATGACCCGAGTACAGTCCCACCCTTTTTTAAGCTGAAAATACCTTGAAATTTGGGGGTGGGATAATGCCCGAATCTTGCCCGAAGCCGGAGTTGAAAATGTCTTGCCTACTCGCCACATACACTGTACATAGTCTGGGGCCAAAACTAAAAACCCAAAAATAGCGTCCGCACAATTTTTTTTGGCTGTTTCTACATCCTGAAGACCTACTGATTGAGAAACTGAGGGGTGCCAAAATTGCACCCTTGAGCATTTTGAAATATCCAAGATGGCCGCCAAAATCATCGCCACCACATAAAATTAGCAATAACTCAGCTTCTAAAGCAGCTATAAAGATAATTCTAGTGTCTTTGTATGTGTTTTGGTGTCACTGAATTCAAATTTGTACTATTTTAAATACCTTTTTTTTTTTTTTTTTTTTCTTGAAATTTGGGGGTGGGATAATGCCCGAATCTTGCCCGAAGCCGGAGTTGAAAATGTCTTGCCTACTCGCCACATACACTGTACAGCCACTTCATGACTTCCGAATTTTGAAGACTCAGACTGTAGAAAAAATGCTGTTTTTCGATAGTACGTAGTTTCCACCCCCATTCTGAAGTAGATTTCATCTTTTGCCATGTAACTAACCATGAATTAATGTTAACTTTAGTGTTTTTTTTTAAGCAAAAAAACGGCAAAAACGAAAAAAAAAATATCGCGAAAAATGAAACCAATTTGCCATCAGTGTGTTGGCGGCGCGGCCTATTTTGGTTTGCTGACAAATGCCCTCTGACCCTACACACGCCTTGTTCAAATTATTCTTTTCGTTTCAGACAAAACAATCCACCAAAAAAACTATTTTTTATGAATTGAATGAATTTATTGAAACTGAATAATTTTTATGGACATGTTATTATTTTATACTGTAATGGAAAGAGTGAAAAAAACTCTTGTAGAATCACGTCTGACTGAGTGAAGTAGAAGCCTTGAGAGTGTTTTGAATCAGAAACATGGATTCTGATGTGTTCTATATCATAAAGTATGTTTTCACAAACTTTAAAATGGTTCCAGACGTCATTAGAAAAATCCGTGAGATGGGATTATAAGAGTATATATGGAATTTCATTATCAGTGTATTGGGAATGCGTATTATCATTGGAATCAAGGCTAAAAGGTTGTTGTTCGAAGGAAGATAGGTTTCCGAATTTGCAGTCAGTGTAGGCCAATTTCTTGGCATGGGATAATAAACGGCTATTTAGAATTTTCCTGAAATTTACTAAACTTTAGGGGTGGATGATAATCGGCTGGGACTATATCGGGTTCAGTACGGTATATAATTCCTCCCAAAACAAAACCAACAGATTTGGATTCATCAGCATATACTTTCAATCTATCCCAATTCAACTGCTACTGACCAAATGAGGCCAGCTTCACATTTTACTAACATTTACCAGAGGCTCATAAGAAAAAACAGGATGCAACCAAGAATTATAAAAACCAAGAGTTACCATGATACTCTAATTACAACAAATGATCCCTCGAAGAGTATAATTATATTAAAAACATCAGCAGTCGCAGTACATATTGAAAAAAAGAAAAGAGATAAAAGTCAAATCTCCCTTTTTTAAAATTTAATGACATTTCATCACGGGTCTTTTTGCAATGTGATATTCAGTTTCCCTGTTATCTTAAGGAAAGTTACAAAACTCGCCAAAATGTGGGAATTTGTTTTGAAATTTACAAACAAACAAAAATATTTCCAAAAAAAACAAAACGACAATAAATTGTCACCTTGGAGCCAAACCTTTTTTCAAAGGGTGTCTAGCGAAGTTTATGTCATGCTTGTTCAATAATTTTATCCAAGTCATTCCAAATTGGTTCCACAACCTCGCACTCCACAACAGAAATGAACTAGTTCAGGAATTTTTTACAAAATATGCAATCGGGAATCTTTTTTTCAACAGCGAAAATCTTGAAAGCAATGGCATTATGAAAAAAACTTGAAATAAAATGATCTGAGATGAGTGTTCAATGGCAAACTTGAAGTTTCGAACATGAATTTCCTCCCAGTCTAAATCGTCAGGTCTTATACAAATTTCCCAAAACAAAATGCGCTTGTGCTGGGGATACATTTCTCAACAAGAATAGAATAAGCATACCTGGGAATTTTGGATAGAAATAAGATCATTAAAAAATACAATCAAATGCATCCAAACCTTGCTGATTCTGGACTGCTCAAGCCAGGATCTAGGAATATGTTGCCATTAAGAAATTATAGTTCCTCCTGTCTTTATGAGATACTTCAAAATCAAGGTAAAGTATAAGCTCTTCAAACAACTTTGCACCAGGGTGTGGGGGATTTAATAGATCATTAAGTAAAGAAACCCTTATCACACCAATCTTCATAATTAAAAATATTTGTTTAGGACTGGATCTAATATTTCATTGTACCAAAGACATGCCAAGCACCAAGATCAGAATAAGCACACCATAAATTTCATAACAGCTTTGTCACGAAAATACATACCATGTTCTGATTGAATCAGCTTAGCTGGGAACTCTTTAACTTGTTTAAAATACATTCAGGGGCATAAGAAGTCCAGAGCATATCCCCATAATTTTCAAGTTATGACATCTCATATTGGTTTCCAAACAGTATCCAATCTTAGTATCAAAACAACCGCTCACCCTGTCATTTTATGAGCAAGCAAAAGTATAGGGATCAACATACGAAGACCACATTGAGAGAAGTCATTACAAACCACATTGTCTTTAACTCTCTCTACTCCCCATTCCAAATAAATTAAAAAATAAGCTATTTAATTGATGAAAAAATGCTTTTGAATTTTAATACTCAAAAAGAAAAACAGTAAAAAAACCAAAAAACATAAAAAAAATCACCAAATTTTACCCAACAAAGATAATTTCTAGAACGCCAACTTTTTTTTTTTTGATTGTTATGTTGTTAATTCAATTTAAATCAATTTAAAAAAAAAAAAAAAAAAAAAAAAAAACATTACCATAGGCTTCTGGTCATCTCCATTCAGCATCTTCTCAGGTTGTCAAATGTCCATGACATTGAATTGCAAAATCTTGGTACTCCAACCTGTGCCGATACCTTCACTGCCGTGACCAGCACCATGGGAAGGATTGGGCAGTAACAAGCGGGCTCTATGCGCTGGATTGTCGTCCCAAACTGTGCGGTTAACAGCGGGTCCGTCATAGGGGTGAATGAGGAGCCTTTTAGGGTACTGCCGTTAAAGGAGACAAACACACAACGTGATATTAACAATTATGCCAGTTTTTTAACTCAAAAAACATGTTAGTTTCTGGACTTTCAAGAAATCAATTTTTCCTATGATGAAAACAAAAAGTTTAAGTAAATCAGTATATAGTGGAGAAGATTGGTTAGCAGCAAATGTTGTTGCTCTAATTTTTTTTTTTAACTCTAGCTCAAATATGCAAGAAAAAAAACTATACATTCCAAATTGACTTATCAAGGTTTAACAAAACTGACTATATTTAACCTTTGCCCTATAAAACGAATAGTACAACATGTTTTAAAAGATTTTGCCTTCAAAGACCCATCTTTGACCGTGACTTAGTTTTAGTCAAGAATCTGTAAAGATGAACACCCATCCATGTTTAAATGTTCTGAATCCAGTTTTGTCCCCACAAACAGGGATGGCCGGATTCACCTCATATTTACATCAATACCGCCATTTTAGGATTTATTGGAGCCAAAGATTTCATATTTTGTGTGCAACCTATGGCGACATGGAATTTTGGGGTTTCTGAAGCCATAACCATCACGTCTTTCTCACCTGAGTTGTGTGAAGATATAACGGGGACTGGCAGCATCTTTTCCCCCGTGAAGCCTGGTACCAAACTGACCAATAGGCTGCAGTAGATTGATGTTGTTGCTGCCAATAAAGTTCTGCGCCAAATTGATGATAGTGTTCATCAATGACATCTACAAAAGGAAAGCAAAACGGGACACATTTTAACAAGCATGGTAACTATTTCAAAAACTGCTGATTTAATAAGGTAAAGAGTACCATCACAAATGTTCCCTGGATGGCTAAGTCATATCAAGAGAAGATTACCAGTAGCTTAACAACAATACATTGCTACCATTGGAAGTTTTTGTACAGGTTGCCATGTGGATCTTTAGAGATTGTGCAACGCTCTAAATGCAAGTTTGTGATCAGTACTGTCAATTTAGCCATGTTTCATCACTAACGACCCACATCAGTACCTGTACAAAAACCCCATTGGAAGCAATGCAGGTGGGAAGTATTGAAATCTTCTCTTAGTCATATCTATCGTGAAAAGAGTGGTTCAGTGTATTAAGTATCACCAAGTCGCATCAATAGACATGCACAATACTTGTGAAGTGAGTAATACACACAATAAAGCAGCATCTTTCTCACCTTACGCTCCATAGAACATTGGGACTGTTGGCAGGATTATCTTGTTCAAGAGGATGTGGGATTGTGATTGCGATTGAACTCTCTCCCTGACTGACTCAGTTGTATATCAAAGATAAATGTAAGCCTAATACATCAGTTTGCAACATTGTTCTCCATCTTTTGTATTTTGCAGTAATTTGGTCGTAAAGCAGTTAGTTAATTGAATCAATAATCATGTCCAGTCACGCAAGCTATTGGTACTAGTCTAGTACTATCATGTTAGCAACTAGCATATAAGCATCCACACAAAACAATTGCAAATTCAGAATTGTATGATCTTAAATTCTGAAGTGCGGGCCACATGTAGTTCCAACTTCTGTCGGCTAATTTTTAAGTAGGACTATTTTCATTTTGTAATGATCCTATTGTTATTAGATATTACCAAAATTTTAATTAATCTGTGTATATTAATTGAAACATACCCTAGTCCAAACTGAAATACCCAAACAACAGAAAAATAGCCTGACCTGACCTGTTTTTGACTCAATGAACCTGACCACCTTGAAAATTTAAAGAAAAATAATCTTCTTGGCCCCTCAGTTTGGGATCCCTGCTCATCTTTCTCAGCCCTAGTAGTGTATTACCTTCCTACAATTGAAGACTGCTTTGTTATCACTATCACCATACAGCAGGTGTATTAGTTTATACTTTACCTCTCCGTGATGGTAGGCTGATGCCTCTGCTACAGCACCTGCCATTTGTGCCACTTTGACTTCTTTCTTCTCATACCTCTTGAAGGCTGTGAAGATCACCTTCCTCTGACCTGGTTTCAGACCTAGACAAGCAAGCAAGCCATTAGTAAGTCCAACCACAGTTTTTTAAACAAATCTGTTAGATCATATGTTTGGACATATATTGATTTTCTTGTCCTGTAACATTTCAACCTATAGACCCTTAGCAACAGATGCTATGCCATAGGGCAAGACATTCGGCTTCTGGTAGTACAATAAATTTATCCGCTTAATCCAGGCTGTGGTATAATATGGGTGGCCTATTATGTTATGCTACTTGCATTGGAGGACAGGCAGGGTTTCCCAGTGTGTCAAGGTATTATTGCAAAGGGTGTATTCAAAAAAACTTTAGACAGCTATGATTGAAACTGCCTGCACTTTAATAAACTTGCAAGCATCAATTTCAAACAAGTTTGCATTTTCCTTGATATTAAATCATCTTGGTAGTTTCCAGTGACATAAAACAATAGTTAAGCAATATCAACCAGGTTCGAAGTGTTTAAAATTTTTGAATGAGTAACCCAAACTTTAGAATAAGTTGACACCTCTGCAAAACTGCACAATTTGTTTGCAAAATATTCTCTGCTGTTGGAATACTACTGAATGAAGCCCCAATAATGGTACATTACAAGGCTTAAAACTGGACCACTGTATTGCTACACTTACCATCCACCACTGAGGGGATTGATCGGTTGTTATCCATATTGGAGAACAGTACCAGTTCCTTATTGATGAACTCGTTGAAGGAGACCTTGCGTGTGTCTCTGTTGTATAAGTAAATCTGGTAGGCGAATAAAAGTACATATTATTCAAGTTTAAGTCTACAACAGCACTAAGAGGAAAAAATACATCGGTCCTCGGACCGCTTGTGTCACCTGCCGTCGTGGTTAGTGAATGATAGGCCTAACATGACGGTTGACCTTGAAATGTTACCTTGGACCTCACAAACAAATGAGGGTTTGCATGTAAACTCCATAAACCAAGTTTGGTTCCAATTGAACTTCAACTTTTCAAATGAGGTCAATTTTACATTTTCAGCCAATTTAACAACTTGACCTCACATGACCTTTGACCTCATCAACAATTGAGGGATCCCATGTTGCACCTATGATTCAAGTTTATTTCCAATTGAACTTCAACTTTTCAAATGAGGTCAATTTTACATTTTCAGCCCATTTTATAATTTGACCTCACATGACCTTTGACCTTGGCTTGTGACCTTTGACCTCATCAAAAAATGGGGGATGCCATGTTGCATCTGTGATCAACGTTTGGTTTAAATCCATCAAAGTATGAGGATATTACAGGCAAAGACATCAACAGACTACAGTGGACAAAGTGATCCCTATGTGTTTTCCTGCCTTAGGGCAGGCGACACAAAAATGAGACCTCTTTAACAATGGCTTTATATCATCACCAATTGATACAAGTTTAACAAAATAGCAAGGTTAGAACACTTCATACTGCTATGCCCTTTACGGAACCTGCCACTAATTCTTAAGGTTCGTTCATACTTTTACCGCACTGCATTGCAGTGAATTACTGCATGTTCTGTCACTCCTAATCGATTTACTGCAGGTCAACCCCGGTCACTGCAGGTCACAGGTTCCAGTATGTTGCAGTAAACTTGTGAAGAATTGCAGTAAAAACATTTGAAATTTGTGAACTGCACCCTACTGCGTCTTGATGCACCACCAATTAAAATCATTTTAACGCTTTGCAGTAAAGTATTAACACACCTTTTTAAAACTTTTTTTTTTTAACTTTCTTGCAGTGAGTGGAGTGACCACAAATTAAAATGTGACTTACATCGCCGAGACCAGTCTCTCTTCGGCTTTTCCTTTCTGCCAACCATTCTGTCAGCCATTCCTTACGATCATCAACTTTCTTCTTACTGAAAGCCTGAATAGATAAGACATGAAATGCAATAGAACATATTTGAGCCTGCAGTAACTACTATTGTGTTATTTTATTAATGATTATTTTTAATTAATAATTAAACCATTTAACAATATGAAGGCAGAGTTTGGCTACTGGATGAGCATGAAAATTGCAAACTTCATGCTATAAAATCATTTTTTAATAGAAAACTAACTCCCTTATAATTCGCCCTTCAAAAAGATGTGGATAACTCCTCAGAGTTAATTGATGCCTTACCAGTTCTATGGCAGCGTCGTCCTCAGGACCAGTGTATTTGAAGCCGATACGATGGCGCCTCATATCACCGAAATACTCCTTGCCTTCTTTCATGGTGCTGGTACCCAAACCTTGAAGTAAATAAGGCAAGTGCATTCATTAAAAATCTATAATCGTTGCCAGAATTTCTCAGGCAAGATTGGGGTACGCACAGCGTTGTGCGCCAACCCGGAAGCACAAATAAGTTTTTGACAAGCGTCACACGATTTGTAATTGGTTGGGAGGCGTGCGCCTATACCGCGATTTAATTTGCATGATACATTGCATGCGTTCGGCTTGCCTAAGAAATTCTGGCAGTGATTATAACACACTGCCAATGGTAGTATCATATATTTTGTGTTAAATCAGTCTAGCTGTTTTTATATTGTAGTGACCATCTCACAGAATCGGTAATCTATAACGTAGAAAATGGAAATGTGAACTAAGTTCAGAAATGCAAATGTGAACTAAGTTCAGAAAATGGTCCAATAATGTTAAAAATATTGTAAAAATTTGGCAAATTACCACGACAGAATCCAATCACTGTTCCATGGTCATTTACCCATTTAGCAAAGCCATAAGTTTAGTCAAATTTAGCCATTAGGATCTGGAGATGGCACTGTGTCCTTTGAAAAAAAAAAAATTTGAAAGTGGGCAAATACCACAACAAACGGGTTGCTTCACAGTCGTGTATCGACTACATCCTCTACTTTAATACTTTTTGAAACACACCTTTGTAGTACTTGATCTTCCATGATTTCCACGTATCAGTTGCCTGCTTCCACTCCTCAAATTCTGGCAGGGAATAGAAAGAAAACGATTCCTTGCCTTTGGTCACCTGAAAAGAAAATCAGTACGAGTAAACAAAATTTCCAAAGACATGATAACAGTTCATATAGAATGGCTGGCAGTAACAGCAGCCAGCCCCCATAATCCTTTGCATCCCCCGTAAACATGCAATGATGCAAGTCCGATATTCCTAGCCCCGTTCCTAGCCCGATGCCTAGACATGATGATACAAATCATGCATCCTTGCCTAGACTCGGTCTCAACTTCCCTAGACTCAAGTTACCGTCCCTGGTTACCTGCCCAAGTTACCGCCTATTCTTACCAAATGACCCAACAAACAGTTATACAATTAAGGAAAAATGCTGGATATATCCACTGAAACTTGTAATTACTAGAAATTTATCTTTAGAAGTAGTGAATCATGTGGCGAAAGTATTACGAAAGTATGTGTGGAATTTGTAAACACAGAGCTGATACCAGGCTGTGACGTAAATCATGTAAATAGTCTCATATTGCGCGTTGTTGTTTTAATCATGCTGCTGTCGGACGTTAGCGGGGGCCTACACTCAATTCCTGTTCGCTCAATCGTACGCTCTAAATGCCCTACAGTTGATACTAGCTTCTGGCTGGTTTCAAGAAATTCTGAAGATGAAATATTGAAAATACTGTTTACACAAAGAAGCGCATAGCAATCGAGAATCATTTCTTGATCGTTCATACACTATACATTACAAATTGAACCCACTAGACTTATGAGCAGCTCTCGATAATGTACAAGGAACGTTTGTTCTGCGGAACTATGATTACGTGTTATTGCTATGAGAGGTTCACGGTGGCATGGAAAAACAAATTTGTAGGCGAAAAGGTACTTGGGAAGGTCTTCCGAGCCGCTGTTGCTGGCAGTTAAAAGGATACTAGTTGTACCTTGTGCATTTTGGTTTGGCCATAAAAACCCAGCAGCAACTTAAAGGTGGGTTTTCCGATTTATGTGTATCGTGTTCTCTACTTGATATGAGAGCATGGCACCTGCATACACCTACCAACAAGTATCATGGGAAAAGAACTTGCGGTTTTGATAATAGAGGCGATAATGCACATTGAAAAGCCCTATTCACTACTGTGCTAATTTTTATGGTTAACCATTAAAACAATAGTGTTGTTTATATCTTTGCAAAGAAGTGGATTTGGACACTGAAATTTCAGGGCGATAATGAGAAAAAAACAGCCTTTCATCCGATATCAAAATTGATACTACTTCCGGTTTTAAATCAGGGGGGTCTCAGAGGCGATCGGAACATGCACCTTTAAGGGGTTGCACTACAGGGTGGTTTTCAGAGCATCTTTGATTGCTTACTTCAAGAAAACTCGAATTTTTGATGCATAAACTTTGGTTTTTGAAGAGCATAATCTTTGGTTTGAAGGACAAAATCGATAACAATATCATGTTTCTCTAGATACCATAATACCATTGCTTTGAGGTGCATAATTCAATAAGCGTGTGCCTATCATATGCCCATAAATATACTGTGCCATACTTTTCATGTTGTGCTAGAATCTTGTGATTAAATACATGCTGGGAACCTTTAACAGGGCCACTGAACAATAATTGCCCGTCAAAAAAAGTCTCCAAATCATTTGGGACCAAGGTCAGAGGTGCTGGTGGGAGTAAAATCAAGTTTGACCTGTTCATAAAGCAACCAGTCACTGTAATTTTCTATACTGTTACCGCTACAGGCCTTGTTTTTTGAGGCGTGCGAGTGCGATAGCACACCATCACACACCAAAAATGGTCTTAAGGTGTGCGGTTTTCAGCACACCTAAATCTGGTAAAATAATACACAATTTGGTACAAAATGCACACCTACAGCACACCCGACTCATCTTCAGAAGTGCTATTTTTAGCACAGTAGGCATTTTTAAAAGACAAGGCCTACCGCTAACTGATAAAAGCTCACCTTGACAATGGGAGTGATAAACTCTTCCACAAAGTTGTGCCTGAGGAGGTTAGGCCAGTTGGTGTGGATGAAATTGATCACCAGCCCCTTGATGTGGGAGCCAAAAAAAAAAAAAAAAAAAAAATTTTTGATGCATAAACTTTGGTTTTTGAAGAGCATAATCTTTGGTTTGAAGGACAAAATCGATAACAATATCATGTTTCTCTAGATACCATAATACCATTGCTTTGAGGTGCATAATTCAATAAGCGTGTGCCTATCATATGCCCATAAATATACTGTGCCATACTTTTCATGTTGTGCTAGAATCTTGTGATTAAATACATGCTGGGAACCTTTAACAGGGCCACTGAACAATAATTGCCCGTCAAAAAAAGTCTCCAAATCATTTGGGACCAAGGTCAGAGGTGCTGGTGAGAGTAAAATCAAGTTTGACCTGTTCATAAAGCAACCAGTCACTGTAATTTTCTATACTGTTACCGCTACAGGCCTTGTTTTTTGAGGCGTGCGAGTGCGATAGCACACCATCACACACCAAAAATGGTCTTAAGGTGTGCGGTTTTCAGCACACCTAAATCTGGTAAAATAATACACAATTTGGTACAAAATGCACACCTACAGCACACCCGACTCATCTTCAGAAGTGCTATTTTTAGCACAGTAGGCATTTTTAAAAGACAAGGCCTACCGCTAACTGATAAAAGCTCACCTTGACAATGGGAGTGATAAACTCTTCCACAAAGTTGTGCCTGAGGAGGTTAGGCCAGTTGGTGTGGATGAAATTGATCACCAGCCCCTTGATGTGGGAGCCAAAAAAAAAAAAAAAAAAAAAATTTTTGATGCATAAACTTTGGTTTTTGAAGAGCATAATCTTTGGTTTGAAGGACAAAATCGATAACAATATCATGTTTCTCTAGATACCATAATACCATTGCTTTGAGGTGCATAATTCAATAAGCGTGTGCCTATCATATGCCCATAAATATACTGTGCCATACTTTTCATGTTGTGCTAGAATCTTGTGATTAAATACATGCTGGGAACCTTTAACAGGGCCACTGAACAATAATTGCCCGTCAAAAAAAGTCTCCAAATCATTTGGGACCAAGGTCAGAGGTGCTGGTGGGAGTAAAATCAAGTTTGACCTGTTCATAAAGCAACCAGTCACTGTAATTTTCTATACTGTTACCGCTAACTGATAAAAGCTCACCTTGACAATGGGAGTGATAAACTCTTCCACAAAGTTGTGCCTGAGGAGGTTAGGCCAGTTGGTGTGGATGAAATTGATCACCAGCCCCTTGATGTGGGAGCCATCCTGATCCTGATCAGCCATGATCATCAGCTTGCCATAGCGCAGCTTCTTCAACGACTCTGGCTCCTCGTACTTGTTTTTGTACTGCAACCCAACAATCTTGATGATGTTGTTAATTTCTGCATTCTCCATGATCTGTTTATAAAAAGGTCCATTTAGGAAATAAAAGATATGACAACCCATATATTCCATGGAAGGTCCCAAGTCCAAAAAAATATGCATATCCATTGTTACATCTGTACATACAGTCATACAAACTTTGTTACTATGTTCATTTACTTCCTAGTAGAATATGAAATAAGGGCATGTCCTTGTTACGTGTTGGCCAAGTGGTTAGAGCGTTCGCCTCGCAGTCGGGAGGTCGCGGGTGCGAATCCGGCGGGTCATACCAAAGACTTTAAAAAAATGGTTTCTTATGCCTTGGCCTTCAGACGCTCGGCATTTAAAAAATGGAGTAGGGAAGTAAACACGCGGAGCTACCAGAAGGAGACTAACCCCCTACTGTAGCTTTCACTGTATTTGGCAGACGTGTGGCCTAAGGTTATGGAAACGGAGATAGACACCGCCCTATGCGCCATTCGGTGCGGGAAGGACTTTACTTGTTACAAGACAAGAGAGATGGTAATCAATCCGAGATGTTTCAGAAAGGACCAAGCAGAACCTGTGGATGATTTTTGAAGCCTGCTCCTTGGCTTTACTGTGGAGAGTCTGCCCTTATATGACATATGGAAATTGCCTCAAATTTGGTTTTAAGAAGAGCCCAACCGTTTTTTTTTTAGACATTTCCCCTCATGACACACCAAGGGCCCGGGAACCAATGTAATAGGTTTACTGAAAAATCAATCGATTGATGACATAAGTGATTGTAACAAACACAAAAGATCAGAATTTGTCAGCAGCTGCACTGGCTGACAAAGGTGAAAAGGCTTTCAAAAGCAGTTTATTAGTTTTTAAAAGTACGAAAAAGTAAAGCAAAATCAACTAGTTGCACAGGGTGACATAGCAAATGGGCATTTTTCTGTAGAAAATGTTTATCCCAACCTATTACATTTCCCCCCCCCCCTTTCCCATTACCCACTCTGCCACTCACCTGTTTGTGCGTCGCCTCTCGTACATTCAGCAGTTTACCCTTGAGTGGGAACACACCGTACCTATCACGCCCAACTACTCCCAGCCCACTGACAGCCAAAGATTTGGCTGAGTCTCCCTCAGTGAGGATCAGCGTACAGTCCATTGAGTGCTTGCTGCCGGCATCGTTGGCATCATCCAGTTTTGGGACGCCCTTGATCTTGGTATGCTTGGTGGCATGACATTTCTTGTCCAATTGGCTCTGTTATAATGGGGATATAATGGGTGCAGCTTATTTATTCTTAATGCCAAAAAAAGACCAAGATTTTTTTCCATGAACATTGTTAAACGTCATTGCTACCAAAACCCCAAAATTACTGGGAGAACAAAATTTTACTGTGCTTAATATTCTGTTAGAACATGTGATTGCAGAGAAAATAAGCACAAATCATGATTTTCACCTAAATGTGTAGGGTTCACATTAGTGTGCGTTTTTGCGTCTATGACGCACTTTTCCCAAGGTGGACGCACTTTGGTCTTGATAGAGTAAAAGTTTGCGTGTGTGTGGACGCAAAAATATAGCCACTTAAAACTATACAAAATCACAGTTTGCTCTGGCAAATGGTCACAATATTGTATCATTTTCACTCAAAACAAAATTATTCTGTTACTATTAAATACATGTAGCAAATCTTTGAAAATAAATATAGGTTTAAAATTGACTGTATTTACGTCTTTTTATTTAGTTCACTAACTTTCCTCACCATCTCAAAGGGTATTCAAGATACCCCAGTTCCTTTGGAGTTTAAGGGTCATCAGGGTAATTACTTTACAATATGCCCAGTCTAGTTTTGGAATTGGATGTGTATGGATTGTTTGCAGTCATTAAGTATTACAACAGTGCTCAAATCTTGACACGCATATAATTTGAAGTTGACACACTTTTTCAACCTCAGGGAAACAAATTTGCGTCCAAGTAGACGCACTTTTTCAAAACCTAGTGTGAACCCTGTACTACACATGTAAAAACAAATCTGTTTAGCAAAAATGTTTAACATGTTCCACAAATGCACATTTAGAAACATTTTTTTTTATATTTGACACGGTTTATAAGGTAGAAATAGAATGTTCCATTTGCCAACATGTGAATTATTGAGCATCAACTTAAATAAAATAAAAATCTGAAATTCACTTACTTTCTCTGCACTTTTTACAGAAAATAAGGTAAAAATATCACTTTTGGTTAGTATTTCCCTTAACTATTGCTTCTTAAGTCAAAACCTCAAAATATGCTTTGCTGTTTTTCCGTGTAAATGTTCTCCATTCACATAGATCAATCTTCTCAAACTGAAACAGAATCGCTTGTTTGCTCACCCAATTACCCCTCCACATGTCTGAAAAAAAAGTGGAATTAAGGAAACTCCTTGTAGGGAAATTTCAATATCTGGAGAGAAACTTTTTCACAAAGTAAACACAAAAATGCTAGGAAATGTAGCTCACATGTAGGATGTCTGGTTTGCCCTTTTGGGAAATACACATTTTCCATGCAGACCATGCCTCTTACCTGCTGTTTGAATTTCATCCACTGCTGAACGTTCTCAACAATACCACAAGTAGTGGCCTACACAAAGAAAACATCGAACAAGACTGTTACTAAGTATTTTGTATAAAAAATACATTTGGCTGTATGGCAAGAAAAAATACAACTGTACTTGTACATGAACTTGTACAGTACAGTTGAATTAACATCTTGGTTTG